>SJYO01013871.1:47985151-48240678 GCA_006410555.1 Capra ibex
TTTCAATACTGGTTGGATCTATCGTATAAGTTTTCGTCTCTGTAATGAAACGGTTGTTTCAAGGTAGATCAGTTTCGATACCAAAAAGGTCACCAGTACATACCTACACTCTCAACCTGACACTTCTTTCGACTCGCGGTTTCTTAACTACGAAAACTTGACACCACAACTTCTGAGAACTCTCAGGGAACCTGACGTTCCTCTAGGTTGGTCAGGTAAGATTTCCTCTAGTCGGGACCCTAAAGAAACCTTCCTGACTACGATTTCGACTCTGAGGTTATGAAACCAATGGAGTACGCTTCTCAACTGAGTAACCTTTTCTAAGACTACGATCCTCCCTAACCCCCGTCCTCCTCTTCCCCTGCTGTCTCTTACTCTACCGACTTACCGTAGTGGCTGAGCTACCTGTACTCAAACCCACTTGAGACCCTCAACCACTACCTGTCCCTCCGGACCGCACGACGTTAAGTACCCCAGTGTTTCTCAACCTGTGTTGACTCGCTGACTTGACTTATTTAAGGACCAATGGAAAGGGTTTATTGAATAAATATTATTATGACATTTTTACAAATCGATTATACTCCTTGAGAGTCATCATAAAACCCGTTTGGTCTCATGTCATTTATCAGTCCAGATACCCGGAAACCTTTTGGACAAGAGTTTTAGGGAGAAGGACAGGAGACTAACAAGAAGATTGTCTGTCACGGTCGAGGTTCTCATAAGTCAAACATCTACCTAGGTGTCCCAATATCGGTCCTGGAAGAGGGTCGAAGTGTGTCACGCACTTCCACTGAGTCGGTACTATCTTTACCCCGAGTCAATCCCGGTCTTTTTTTTATTTAGGGAATCAAACTCGGGATCGTCTAGTTATGACAAAGGAGTCGAAAGGGGTTTTCCTAGGTACTTGTAGTTTGATACTAAAGGTCGAAACGGACCGTAAAAATCTTGACCGAAAGAAGTACAGTACTAAATTTACGTTGGTTCAGTGTCTGTCCGTTACCTTTTCTGTGTCCACTCACTACCTTGAAAGAATTCTTGTCACCAGGGTCGTGAGAACTTTGGTGTGACGGGCCGTTCGGTGAGATATCTATGCTAGTTCATCGTTCCCGGGACCTAAATCACTCCTAAGTACGACCAGGGTAGATACGTCACAGAAGTGAGAAGGGACTCTTCTACGTTGGGTCGTCGGGGTCCCGATTCGTCGTCCACTAAGGTCTTGTTGGTCTGGACTGTGTCGAGGGAGAGTGTAGGTGCCGAGGGTCGGGTCGTCGCTGAACTGGGTGAGAGTAGTGTCGAGGACTTTGATGTGTGTGTTTGATTCCGATATCTTTACAACAAGGTCGACGATTCAAGACGGGCTGAGAAACGTTGGGGTCCCTGACATCGAGGGGTCCGAAGAGACAGGTACCCTAAAGGGTCCGTTTTTATGACCTCACCCAACGGTAAAGGAAGAGGTTATCTTTACATAATATGTCTATGTTATTTATTCTTGGTTAAATTATTTCGTTTGTATATAGTATCAACTACCCTCAGTTAAGAAAAGACTACACTTCTCAGTAAGTCTTTCAAGGTGCAAAAAACGTCAATTTTGGTGAGATCCCCTTTTCCGATTTTTTACGTAGTCGACTTGATGTTTCTTTTACCGTGGTTGAATCTATTAACCTACATTTTAAAATATGAGGGTTATAAACGATACACACTTTAAATCCAGTAAGAAATTTTAAGTGACATTAACAATTCTGTAGGGTTCTAAAGTGTAAACCACGATCTGAATTCTAAATTTCACTGAAATACGACGAACGTGATCCGATAGAAATAAGTAATTTTAAACCCCCTTTACTCACTACTGAATCATAAACGCTCTACAGGTTCCTTTCGTTTTGTAAAGTAGAAGAAGAATTTTGATTTTCCATCTTTGAGAGGGTTTGTGTCCCGATTCACTCGTTTGTCTCTTCTTTTGTCTTCACTACGGAGTCACGTAACCTTGATTGAAATTGACTGTTCGTAATGGTCCAGTAACCCAAACAATCCGTTGTACCTCCATTTGACAAAGGGTATACTCCGACGTCAACGTTCAGTCCTGACCTCCTCCCCAGAGGGTCCACCAGGTCCCTCATTCTTAGATGGACCGTTACGTCCCCTTCGCTCAAGTTAGGGTCCGGTCCTTTGATTCTAGGGTGCACGGCGCGTCGTCGATTCGGACGGACGGTGGTGACACGGCCGCGTGACGTGGATTTCTCGGGCGCACTGCGGTGCTTCTTGGATACACGGAGTTGGGTCCGGGTTGTGTCGGGTCAATCACTTAATTGCAAATTTTCCTCCCGTCCTCACCAGTTACGAGATGACGGTGTGGGTAGCGTCCTACCTTTAGGAGGTTCGGGTGTTTTTTGAGAGTCAGGAAGGACGCAAAACGTTAGTTTTGCGGAAATTTCCTTACCTTTGGCTAGGAAAAGTAAGTCGTGTGGTCATCTTTGTCCTGGACTACTTGACGACTTCTCAGTACTACGTTTCTCCTGTGACGATTCTTAAACCCGGTTAACAGGTCGACAACCACTAGTCACGTTTCTTTATCTCCTTTTGTTGTCTTACCCTTTCTGGTCTCTAGAGAAGTTCTTTTAATCTCTATGGTTCCCTTGTAAAGTACGTTTCTACCCGTGTTATTTCCTGTCTTTACCATACCTGGATTGTCTTCGTCTTCTATAATTCTACATCGTTTTTATGTGTCTCCTTGATATGTTTTTTCTAGAAGTACTAGGTTTATAGGTACTACCACACTAGTGAGTGGATCTCGGTCTGTAGGACCTTACGTCAGTTCACCCGGAATCCTTCGTAGTGATGCTTGTTTTGGTGACCTCCACTACCTTAAGGTCAACTCGATAAAGTTTAGAACTTTCTACTACGACACTTTCACGACGTGAGTTATACGGTCGTTTGATCCTTTTGAGTCGTCACCGGTGTCCTGACCTTTTCCAGTCAAAAGTAAGGTTAGGGTTTTTTTCCGTTACGGTTTTTTACAAGTCTGATGACGTGTTAACGTGAGTAGAGTGTGCGATCGTTTCATTACGAATTTTAAGAGGTTCAGTTCGAAATTGTAATACACTTGGTACTTGAAGGTCTACAAGTTCGACCTAAATCTTTTTCGTCTCCTTGGTCTCTAGTTTGACGGTCGTAGGTAATCCAGTAGTTTTTTCGTTCTTACAAGGTCTTTTTGTAGGTAAAGATGTAATAACTAATGCGGTTTCGGAAACTGACACACCTAGTGTTGTTTGACACCTTTTAAGAAGTTCTCTACCCTTGTGGTCCAGTAAAATGGACGGAGGACGATTTAGACATTCGTCCAGTTTTTCGTTGTCAATCTTGGTCTGTACCTTATTACCTGACTAAGTTTTAACCCTTTCCTCATGCAGTTCCGACATATAACAGTGGGACGAATAAATTGAATATACATCTCATGTAGTACGTTTTACGACCCCATCTCCTTCGGGTTCGACCTTAGTTCTAACGGCCCTCTTTATAGTTATTGGAGTCTATACGTCTACTGTGGTGGGAATACCGTCTTTCGTTTCTTCTTGATTTCTCAGAACTACACTCACTTTCTCCTCTTACCCTTACGACCGGATTTTGAGTTATAAGTTTTTTGTTGCTAGTACCGTAGACCAGGGTAGTGTAGTACCGTTTATCTACCCCTTTGTTACCTTTGTCTTTGTCTAAAATAAATAAATAAATAAATAAAAACACCGAGGTTTTAGTGACGTCTACCACTAACGTCGGCACTTTAATTCACTGTGAACGAGGAACCTTCTTTTCGATACTGGTTGAATCTGTCATATAATTTTTCGTCTCTGTAATGAAACGGTTGTTTCCAGGTAGATCAGTTTCGATATCAAAAAGGTCACCAGTACATACCTCTACTCTCAACCTGATATTTCTCGGTTGCTTGACTGTGAAAACTTGACACCACAACCTCTTCTGAACTCTCAGGGAACCTGACGTTCCTCTAGGTTGGTCAGGAAGGATTTCCTTTAGTCAGGACTTACAAGTAACCTTCCTGACTACGATTTCGACTTTAAGGTTATGAAACCGGTGGACTACGCTTCTTGGCTGAGTGACCTTTTCTGAGACTACGACCCGTTCTACCTTCCGTCCTCCTCACCCCTACTGTCTCCTACGTTACCCATCTACCGTAGTGACTGAACTTCCTGTACTCAAACTCGTTCGAGGTCCTCAACCACTGCCTGTCCCTTCGGACCGCACGACGTCAGGCACCCCAGTGTTTCTCAGCCTGTACTGACTCGTTGACTCGACTTGACAGGTCGACCTCCCGTGTGTCATGTGGGCTAGGGGGAGTGAAGGTCTTGCTTGACGTTCAAGTCTCTAGGAGTCCAAGTTATTGAGTCATCTTCGTTAGTGACTTTCGACGACACGAGTGACAATACCAAACCTATGTCTGTTTTGGTCCCTTCCTATGTCTGTTTTAACCGGTTCCTTCTTTGTGCACCCCGTCTCAGGCTCCTCGTCGTTCACGCAATGGAAGGACCCTGGCTGCACACTGTGTCTTGAGACAGTCGGTCCCTCCCGGCGGGTTCGGGCCTACCAGTCTCAAGAGTGACCACGAGTAATACCTCCGTACTGACTGACGACCCGTTGTTATTTTATATATGACCAAAGACGGTGGTCAAGAATTATAAACCAGAAACCGGGACGAAGGACTGTGTCTCGAGGACTCAGGGAATCTTAGAGGACTCATTATTCTGGTGGAAAACAAGATTACTGCATTGAGAGACACCCGAGGGCCTACCCCCAGGTCACTTATTTTCTGGTTCGGTATTGACCTTCGAACCTTGTAAACCGGGGTAGTGGGTAAGAGGTCCCTCTTTTCTTTGACTCGAAACGGATGTACTATTTGGGAACTATTTTTCGGGGTTTTGTGTCCCAAGTTTCTCGAAGGTCTGTGTAGATACGCGGTCCTCTGATTGTATGGCGTTGAGATGTTCCTGTCTTTGTAGACGCAAATTCTGGGAGGACTTAGAGTGAGATACAGAGAAGTAGTCCGACAAGTAGATATCGGAAATAATATAGGAGACATAATTTGGTCCTGGACACAAAAGGACTCAAGACACTCGAAAAGATCGTTTGATAGTTTGGGTTCCTCCCCTCAGTCTTCATCAAACGTTGAACCGTGGACTCCAACCACAGACTTCAGCCCCCCGTCGGCACACCCTGGTTCGGGAATTGGACACCCTAGACTACGATTGAGGTCCATCTGTCACGGTCTAAAGTGACGACCTGTGGGTCAACCATGAACTCTTGACCAGTCACACCCCCTTTTCGGGTGTGTAGACCCCAGTTTTCACGACACCCCCACCAACATACTCTCATTTTCTTTTCTCCCACAGAAGTCGTCTGTCGACGGACGTATCGACTAGAGGTTGGGGAGGCCCGTACTGAGTTTCAGGGGTCGAATTTGGTAAGAACTAGAAAGACCGTACCGGTGTGGGGTAGGATGCTACTCCGGTCGAGAGTGGGTTTTAGTATGACCAGAAAGACCTTATAGGTGGGGGGTGGGACTTAGTGACAAGTCGGAACTGTTTTCGGTCTGGAGAAACACCCTTTCCAATTTAATTGGGTACACGTCTTCCATTATGGAAGTGATAGTAAAGTCCATACTTCAGTCTATATACACGACTCAGTGAGTCAGGACAGGCTGAAACACTAGGGTGCCTAACATCGGGTGGTCCGAGGAGACAGGTACCCCTAAGAGGTCCGTTCTTATGACCTCACTCAACCGGTACGGGAAGAGGTCCCCTAGCAGGGTTGGGTTCCTAATTCGGTTCCAGAGGGTGTAACGTCCGTCTAAGAAATGACAGACTCGGTGGTCCCTTCGCTTCTCTATATGACTGGGTAGTAGTGTCTCGGTTCTGTGGTCAGTCGGTCGGAGGATCTAGACTTCGGTCGGGTGAGACGGGATGGTATGGACACTTTCCCCCATTGCTCGTTCCGTAACTGTTACTCCTCCTTCTTTCTTTCGCTTCAGGTGGATGGTAAGGAAGAAACGTCACTCTCGGAGAGACTCTCTCAGATTATCAGGTAAAGACACCCTTTAGACGAAATGAAGGTCCTAGTTGCCCTTCGTCAAACGAGACTAAGGTGGTTCATCAAACGGTTGATGGAAGCCCCGTCGATTGGATATTCAGCCGATTAGATTGTGTAAGTAGTCTTATTTGATCCAAGACGACACTAGTGTTTGGTGAGTCGCAGAGTGGCCGTCGGTCGTTTCTGACCGAAGAACACAGACGAGAGACGAGTAGTACCCAACCGAGCAGGACACAGTCGGAGTAAGACCTTGACTACGACTACCTCGTCGAGGATAGACGTGACCACGACCAATGGTACCGTCTCCTCTATTTTTCTCGACCCACTTCACACGGTGGACTTGTTAGTGTTTGATGAAGGTAAGTATAAAAGGACACATTTGGTTTGTGATACCAGTGTGACCCACTCCCATATGTTAAGGTGGTCCACTAGTCTCCTCCTCCTTCTGGTCTATGATCACTTGTTCGGTTTGAGACACTGTAGGTAAAGGGTTGGTTTCGTCGTTACAGAAGTAGATGCAGAGACTGTCCTACTTCCCCAAGACTAGTCCTTAAACCCCCAAACGTGACACACCCCAAACGCGAACCAGGGATTTTACTTTCCTACCCGTCTCCTACAAAAGATAACTCAAGTTTCCCGTTCTACCTTGTCGACGTCTTCATGGACAAAACCAAAGTGTACAGACGGTACGAAACGTCACAGTCTCGGTCTACAGGCTTCCGGGGTAGTGTCCTCCGATGGATGGTCGGAGGGTCGGGGTTTCCTGATCAGGTTGTATTCAGTTGTGTTGTCGATCTCGACGTGGTTCTCGAACTTCCCATTGACCTCAGATTCCGTTAGTCGTCGTTCCATGTGCCGAAGTGGAATTAGACGTTTAGGTTCACATGACTAAATGTCACACTTTGTTGTCTTAGTAAAATCAACATTCCTTAGTGCCACTTCTGTTTGTGGTCTTCTGTATTCTGTCCCTTTACAGAGAAAAGTTTTTACCCCTTTTTTACTTAGTGTCTTTGAGAACTTTTTAGTGGTTGAGTGTAGTCATCCTTGATTTGATTCTGGGGCAGTGAAGAAGTGTTTCTGAAGTCGGGTCGGTTCCCCTTAGACCATGAACGTAATAACTTGACAAAATTGGATTTACTTCGAAAATTATAAAGATAATTCAAAATAGAACCGAAGACCAAGTTCTGTCACCTCGTCTTTATGTACGTGAGTAGAGGAGAACGTTCCCTGGTTTAACGTTGATCGATAACTTATTGATAACTGTCCTCTTGTGACATTGGGTGGTTTTTTCTGTGGGGTTTCTGTTTCTTCGTCGGTGTCGTTTTACCATCCTGTCCACGTCGGTGTTATTTTAGTTTAGGGTGTAGGCGACCCACTCACTGGGTGTTTGACGTCTTGTTATTAGTCAAGTCAGCGAGTCAGTACAGGTTGAGAAACGCTGGGGTACTTAACGTCGTACGGTCCGGAGGGATAGGTAGTGGTTGAGGGCCTTAAGTGAGTTTGAGTACAGGTAATTCAGCCACTACGGTAGGTCGGTAGAGTGGGAGACAGCAGGGGAAGAGGAGGGCGGAAGTTAAAAAGGGTCGTAGTTCTTGTTATGGTTTCTTCACGAGAATAACACCACTTCCAAGACTTTGGGTACAGTCCGAAGGGTCGACCCTCAAGACTATTTCCCTGACTCTTAGAGGTCCCTTAGACTGGAACTTCCGGTAACCACAAACTAATATGTTGAAGGTTTCCTGACCCCCTTTGTCTGAAGTCAGAACCTCCCCTAGTTCTTTTAGAACACACGCGGTTCTGGGTCTCCTTTTCTCGTCACTAGGGTGTCCTCTGACTTGGTTTTGATGAACGATGACAACCTCCCAGAGGACACCTTCGCACCCAGCCGTCTCGGAGTAGTGTCCCAGCCCTCGTGATCATTTTTGTCAGGACCTTCCAGGGGGAAGTCCTGATAGTAACCTCCAGTAGTAATTGAGATGGTTCCTGGGGTCCCGACCCAAGTCAAGTCAAGTCAAGTCAGAGAGTCAGTACAGGCTGAGAAACGCTGGGGTACTTACCGTCGTGCGGTCCGGAGGGACAGGTAGTGGTTTAGGGCCTCGGATGGGTTTGAGTGCAGGTAGCTCAACCACTACGGTAGGTCGGTAGAGCAGGAGACAGCGGGGGAAGAGGAGGATGGCGGTTAGGGAGGGTCGTAGTCTCGGAAGAGGTTACTTAGTTGAGAAACGTACTCCACCGGTTTCATGACCTCAAAGTCGAAATCGTAGTCAAGAAGGTTTCTTGTGGGTCCTGACCAGAGGAAATCTTACCTGACCGACCTAGAGAAACGTCAGGTTCCCTGAGAGTTCTCAGAAGAGGTTGTGGTGTCAAGTTTTCGTAGTTAAGAAGCCGTGAGTCGGAAGAAGTGTCAGGTTGAGAGTGTCGGTATGTACTGGTGACCTTTTTTGTAGCTGAACTGATCTGCCTGTAAACAACCGTTTCATTACAGAGACGAAAACTTATACGATAGATCCAACCAGTATTGAAAAGAAGGTTCCTCATTCGCAGAAAATTAAAGTGCCGACGTCAGTGGTAGACGTCACTAAAACCTCGGGGGGTTTTATTTGGGACTGTGACAAAGGTGACAAAGGGGTAGATAAAGGGTACTTCACTACCTTGGTCTACGGTACTAGAAGCAAAAGACTTACAACTCGAAATTCGGTTGACAAAGTGAGAGGAGAAAGTGAAAGTAGTTCTCCGAAAACTCAAGGAGAAGTGAAAGACGGTATTCCCACCACAGTAGACGTATAGACTCCACTAACTATAAAGAGAGTCGTTAGAACTGAGGTCGAACACGAAGAAGGTCGGGTCGCAAAGAGTACTACATGACACGTATATTCAATTTATCCGTCCCACTGTTATATGTCGGAACTGCATGAGGAAAAGGATAAACCTTGGTCAGACAAAAAGATACAGGTCAAGATTGACAACGAAGGACTAGACGTATGTCCAAAGAGTTCTTCGTCCAGTCCACCAGACCATAACGGTAGAGAAAGTCTTAAAAGGTGTCAACTAACACTAGGTGTGTCAGTTTCCGAAACCGTATCAGTTATTTCGTCTTTATCTACAAAAAGACCTTGAGAGAACGAAAAAGGTACTAGGTCGTCTACAACCGTTAAACTAGAGACCAAGGAGACGGAAAAGATTTTGGTCGAACTTGTAGACCTTAAACTGTCCTCGTTGGGGTGCAGGTTCCTCGTCACCGACGTACCCGTGTCCTCCCGGTTCTCCTCGATGATGTGCAGGTTCCAGTCCTCCCCGTCGGCACTCCTCTATGGGGAGTAGGTTCCATTCCTCGTCGTCGACGTGAAACGACCTCGTCGGTACTTCTCTATGGGGTGTGGGTTCCATTATCTTTGGGTTCATTCTACCATCCACAATGCTCTCTGTAGTCTCCCGTCTGTCTGTTTGGTATTAGTGTCTTTTGATCAGTCAGATTAGTGTGTCTGGTGTCGGAACAGATTGAGTTACTTTGATTCGGTACGGTACACCCCGGTGGGTCCTGCCCGCCCAGTACCACCTCTCCAGACTGTCTTCCACCAGGTGACCTCTTCTCTTACCGTTTGGTGAAGTCATAAGAACGGAACTCTTGGGGTACTTGTCATACTTTTCCGTTTTACTATCCTATGACTTTCTCCTTGAGGGGTCCAGTTATCCACGGGTTATACGATGACCTCTAGTCACCTCTTTATTGAGGTCTTTCTTACTTCCCTACCTCGGTTTCGTTTTTGTTATGGGTCGACACCTACACTGACCACTATCTTTGTTCCAGGTTACGACATTTCTCGTTATGACGTATCCTTGGACCTTACAATCCAAGTACTTAGTTCCATTTAACCTTCATCAGTTTGTCCTCTACCGTTCTCACTTACAGTTGCAAGATCCTTAGTCGCTTGATTTTACCTGACCTTACCCACTTAAATTGAGTCTACTGGTAATATAGATGATAACACCCGTCCTTAGGGAATCTTCTTTACCTCATCGGTAGTACCAGTTGTCCTCAGGCTTTACGTCATGAACCTACGTTAGAGTTTTTGCTGTCTCACTAGAGACAAGCAAAGGTTCCGTTTAGTAAGTTATAGTGTAATTGGGTTCAGATACGGGTTTGGTCATTACGACTTCTTCGATTTCAACTTACCAAGATACTTCTGGATGTTCTGGAAAATCTTGATTGTGGGTTTTTTCTACAGGAAAAGTAATATCCCCTGACCTTACGTTTTCATCCTTCAGTTCTTTGTGGACCCCATTGTCCGTTTAAACCTGAACCTTATGCCTTACTTCGTTCCGTTTCCGATTATCTCAAAACGGTTCTCTTGTGTGACGAGTAACGTTTGTGTGAGAAGGTTGTTGTGTTCTGAGATGTGTACCTGTAGTGGTCTACCAGTTGTGGTTTTAGTCTGACTAATAGAAGAAACGTCGGTTTCTACCTCTTCGAGATATGTCAGTCGTTTTTGTTCTGGTCCTCGACTGACACCGAGTCTAGTACTTGGGGAACAATGGTTTAAGTCTGAATTTAACTTCTTTCATCCCTTTTGGTGATCTGGTAAGTCCATACTGGATTTAGTTTAAGGAATACTAATATGTCACCTTCACTCTTTGTCTAAATTCCCTGATCTAGACTATCTCACGGACTACTTGATACCTGCCTCCAAGTACTGTAACATGTCCTCTGTCCCCAGTTCTGGTAGGGGTACCTTTTCACTTTCACTTCAGAGAGTCAGTACAGGTTGAAAAACACTGGGGTACCTGACATCGGATGGTGTGAGGAGACAGGTATCCTAAAAGGTCCGTGTTCATGACCTCACCCAACGGTAAAGGAAGAGATCTCCTAGAAGGTCTGGGTCCCTAGTTTGGGTACAGAGGACGTGACATCCGTCTGTGAAATGGTTTACGTTTTTTCGTTTTACCGACAGACCCTCCGGAATGTTTATCGACACTTTTCTTCTCTCCGCTTTTCGTTTCCTCTTTTCCTTTCTATATTCGTAGACTTACGTCTCAAGGTTTCTTATCGTTCCTTTCTATTCTTTCGGAAGAAGTCGTTAGTTACGTCTCTTTATGTCCTTTTGTTGTCTTACCCTTTCTGATCTCTAGAGAAGTTCTCTTAATCTCTATGGTTCCCTTGTAAAGTATGTTGTAAGTATGTTCCCTTGTAAAGTATGTACCCGAGCTATTTCCTGTCTTTACTATACCTGGAGTGTCTTCGTCTTCTATAATTCTCCACCGTTCTTATGTATCTTCTTGACATGTTTTTTCTAGAAGTGTTAGGTCTATTAGTGTTACCACACTAGTGAGTGGACCTCGGTCTGTAGGACCTTACACTTCAGTTCACCCGGAATCTTTCGTAGTGATGCTTGTTTCGATCACCTCCACTACCTTAAGGTTAACTCGATCAAGTTTAGGACCTTTTACTACGACACTTTCACGACGTGAGTTATACGGTCGTTTAAACCTTTTAAGTCGTCACCGGTGTCCTGACCTTTTCCAGTCAAAAGTAAGGTTAGGGTTTCCCGACCCAACGGAGATCGGTTTGTTAACCCTCCCTCACGTTGGGGTGGGTAGTCGTCTATTAACCTAATTTCGTAAGGACTCGTTCCGGGACGGGTGGTCTCGTTCTGGATCAAAAAGGGTTGGAGAAGGGGGGTAGTTCTTCGAATGTCTTCGGAGAATCGGAGCAGGTCGTCTCCCGTCTGTCTTCTTCGTTCTTCTCGATGTTAGGGTGTCACCGATCTTGTTTTCGGTGCAATATCTCTCTATTAGTGTTACTTTTTCGTCTCTCAATACAGATTCTGCTTCCCTGTTATATTCTGGGGTCTATTTACTGATTTACTTCACCTCTATCCTTTGGAAGGTCTTTTTCTTAAGTCTTATTACTATTACTACTACTAGGGTTCTAGAACTTTTTGTTACCTCTTGTACGTTCTTTACAAATGGTCTCTGTGTCTTCTTGAGTTCTTGTTCGTGTCTGCGTGTTGTGTGATCTTCGTTAGTCATAATCTTATTGACTCCGTCTTCTTACCTATTCACTGGACCTTCTGTCTTGCCACCTTTGGTAACGGTGTCTTGTCTGATATGGTTTTTCTTTTTTCACTTCTGTCGGATGCCCTGGAAACTCTGTCGTAATCTTGTGTGGTTGTACACGTTATCTCCCCAGGGTCTTCCTCTTCTCTCCTTCCTGGACTCTTTGATAACCTTCTCTATTATCGACTCATGTCAACCTCATGTCAACTAACTCGAAGGGAGTATCGAGTCTACCATTTCTTAGACGGACGTTACGTCCTCTGGGCCCAAACTAAGGACCCATTTTAAAGGAAGAGGTCTAGGGCACCTCTTCCTTTACAGTTGGGTGAGGTCATAAGAACGGACCTCTTCGGGTACCTGTCTCCTCGGACCGCTCGATGTCAGGTGCCCCAACGTTCTCAGTCTGTACTCAATCGTTGATTTCTCTCTCTCTGACCTTTTTAAGGGATTGTACCCTTTCCTTTATCGGTTGGTTCAGGTCCTTCGCGACTCTCTGGGTCCATCCTCTTTGGGTTCCTCCTTGTGTGGTTCTCCGTGTCATTAGTTTGACTGTTTTTAATTTCTGGTTCTATTTTATAATTCTCGTTGTTCCCTTTTTGTTGTTTATTGTATGTTCCCTTGAGGGTTGTCCGATAGTCGACTAAAGAGTTGTCTTTGAGATGTTCGGTCTTCCCTTGACGTGCTATATAAATTTCACTACTTTCCCTTCTTGGATGTTGGTTCTTATGAGGTAGGTCGGTCTGAGAGTAAGTCTAAACTACTTCTTTAATTTTCGAAAGGTCTGTTTGTTTTCAATTCTCGTAATCGTAGTGGTTTGGTCGAAATGTTGTTTACGATTTCCTTGAAGAACACGTCCTTCGTGTTCTCTTCCTTTTCTGAATGGATTTCTTTTATTTAGGTTAATTCTTTTCTATTATCCTAGTATATATAGCTATTAATGGAATTTACATTTGTCTAATTTACGTGGTTGGTTTTCTGTGTCTGACCGACCTATCTACTTTTGTACGAGTCCATACGTGAAGGTGTAGTGAGACGAACTGGGAGGTTTGACATACCTTAATAAAATAGAAAAATCCAATTAGTACAAAGGAAATACCGAACGTTAACATTGTTAGAAAATAAAAAAGAGACCGATAACTAACACTTTTGCCTATTTGTAGAAAACGATAACACTAATACATTGCTAATGAGTGAATTATCGTAACATAGCACTAACCAGTTGTCTTTTTGTCTTAAGACATAATGGTTTTGATGGTAAATTATCTTTTTAGACATTAGTGAAAAGTTTTAGGTCTACGCATAGTCTTAATAGAACCTTAAAAACTTTTTATGTT
The DNA here is from genome assembly GCA_006410555.1 of Capra ibex. Lineage (NCBI taxonomy): Eukaryota > Metazoa > Chordata > Mammalia > Artiodactyla > Bovidae > Capra > Capra ibex. The sequence continues at coordinate 47,998,633 of SJYO01013871.1, forward strand.
TACCGGTCCATAACGAAAAAAAGAGGTTTCGAGGTCTATACAAAGATCACTCGTCGGTATAAATTTTTGTTGACCTGACAGACTACTAAAAAAATGTAAATAGGTCAACAAAGTCAAAAAGATAAAGTATAAGTCACAAGGGTAAAGTGAATCAAATACAAAAGGCTAAAGAGGTAGAGAAAAAAAAATTTCAAGAAAGAGTTCGGAAATAGTTCGTGATATCTTTTCGAAAACATAGGTATATATATTTATCATACATATTATATATATAAAATCTTTTGTACTTAAAAAAGGATTGATTTTTCGAATACTGTAAAACTAAGGTGAACAAATTGAATCATACATATCTTACGATGTAAAGATTAAATTTTTTTTTTGTCTATACGTTATTCGTTGTTTCCAAACAAATGACATATCGTGTCTCTTGATATCAGTTATAGAACATTATTGTATATTACCTTTTGTTAGAGTCTTTATTACATACACATATACAAATTGAGTTAGTGGAACGACACACGGACTTTATAAAATTCAGTTGATATGAAGTTATTATATATGTATATTTCTTTTATTATCTGTTCACCCTGGATTAATTTGAATCTTCGAAAACACGTCGTTTCCCTTGATATTTGTTCCACTTTTCTGTTAGGAATCTTATCCTTTTTTCTTATCGTTTACCTTGTTGACTGTTTCCTAATTAGAGGTTTTATATGTTCGTCGAGTACTTTAAGTTATGGTCTTTTTGTTTGTTGGGTTAGTTTTTCACACGTCTTCTGGATCTGTCTGCAAAGAGGTATGTCTCTGTATGTCTACCAATTATTTCTGTACTTTTCTACGAGTTGAATCCAGTAATAATCTCTTTACGTTTAGTTTTGATGTGAATATATAGTGGAGTGTGGTCAGTCTTACCGGTAGTACTTTTTTTAGATGTTTGTCATGTACGACCTCTCCCATACCTGTTTTCCCTTGAGAGAACGTGACGACCACCTTTACAATTAACTCTGTCGGTGAAGCCTCCTGTCACACACGACATGAATCAACGAGTCAGTACAGACTAAGAAACACAGACATCAGATGTCAGAGTTCCTGATATCGTACGGTTCGAGAAGACAGGCACCCTAAGAGGTCCGTTCTTGTGACCTCACCCAACGGTACGGGAAGAGGTCCCCTAGAAGGGTTGGGTCCCTACCTGGGTCTAGAGGGTGTGACGTCCGCCTAAGAGATGGTAGACTCGGTGGTCCCTTCGGGTCTGCTGTCATACCGTTAAGGAATGTTTTGATCCCTTACTTTGGTGGTACACTGGGTCGTTAGGGTGATGACCCGTATAGGGACCTCTTTTGGTATTGACTTTTTCTGTGTGTATGGGGTCACAAGTGACGTCGTGATACATGTTGTCGATCCTGTACCTTCGTCGGATCTGCAGGTAGTCGTCTACCTACTAAAATTTCTTCGACACCATGTATTTACCTTATAATGAGTGGGTATTTTTCCTTGTGTCAACTCAGCTAAGATTAGTCCGTCTACTTGGATCTCGGATAATATGTCTCACTTCATTGAGTCTTTCTCTTTAGTACAAAGAGATAGTATATATTTGTTTATAGTATACAATTGTGTATACATGCCTTAGATCTTTCTACCCTGACTACTTGGATAAAAGATCCCGTCGTCACCTCTGTGTCTTTCTCTCTTGTCCGAACACCTGTGTGTCCCCCTTCCTCTCCCACGGGTACGGATGAGAAGGTACCTCTCTCATGGTACCTTTGTATTTGTGGTGGTATACGTTTTGTCTACCGGTCACCCTTAAACGAGGTACCGAGTCCCTCGGGTTGGGTCACGAGACACTGTTGGATCTCCCCACCCTACCCCACCCTCCAGTCTCTTCCAAGTTCTCTCGCCTGTTTACACATGGATACGACTAAGTACAACTACATACCGTCTTTAGTTGTTGTAACATTTCGTTAATTAATAGGAAGTTGATATTTAAAAACACAGTAGAAAGAACAAGGTCAAGTAGTTCCATTGTCCTAGATCGGGTCTCGTGAAGTGTAATTCTTAACTGATGTGTATTTCTAGTGACCGATTGATCACGTATGAGTGTCCTTCCTCGCTCACCATTTCCAGACAATTTACTTATTATCACCTCCCCTGACCTGTTCAAATATCGAACCTTCCCAAAACCCTTCCGACAAAAGACAGAAGTTTTGTAGACTTCTCGACAGCACATCTCATGTTGTCGGTAAGAGGGACTGAGACCGCCCGTCCTCGCCCCGGGTGTCCACCCTAAGTCTTCCTTCGTAGTCAAAGACTCTGTTCTTGGTAGACACTGACACACTCATGAAGTACCCGAGTCTTGAGCTCCAAAGAGGTGACGGGCCACCTGTGGTCGGGGTCTTTCCCCACAACGTCGTCAACTGGGTGGATCCCTATTCTTAAGATGTACTGATCAATGGAGTCATAAATAGGTCTATGTACTGCCACTCCGGGGACCTCCTCCCGTACCGTTGGGTGAGGTCATAAGAACGGACCTCTTAGGGTGTCTGTCTCTTCGGACCACCCGATGTTAGGTACCTCAACGTTTCTCAGTCTGTGCTGACTCCGTTGGATCATACGTTCGTGTGGCTTGCGTCCTTATTCTAACTTTTTTTAGACATTGTAATCGTGGTCTGGGTCTTTTAGGGGCTTCCAGAGGAATCTGTCATGTCTGTCCTTCTTGGAAAAAAAAAAAAAAATTCTAAAAAAAAAAATTACACCTGGTAAAAAATTTCAGAAGTAATTTAAACAATGTTATAACGAAGACTAAGTACAAAAACAAAAAACCGGTACTCCGTATACCCTAGGAATCGAGGGGTTTGTCCCTAGTTTGGGTGTGGGGGACGTAATCTTCCGTTTCAGAATTGGTGACCTAGTAGTCCCTTCAGGGGTCCTTCTCGGAAAGGATTGTCCACGGTTCTTTTCCTGTCCTTCATTTCACTGTTAAATGACACGTTTTTTCTCTCTGCCACACGTCGGGACCGGATGACAAACGATGCCTGTACGGATCTTACGAGTTCCACTGGACGAGTCGTGGAAGCCGGGACAGCGTCGAGGGTGCCCCAGACCAAATCCTGACTCGTGTGTCGTCCGTAAGTCCTCTCAGGAAGCCAGTCTGTCATAGTAGTGGAGAGTGGGTTTGAGAAATCAAATGTCACTCCTTCGACCGATCTCCGTGTCGACACTGCCCTGAAACCCGGAAATGCTGTGCGTGTCAAGTAGAAGGCAGGTCCTTGTCCTGAATCTACCTTTTACATTCTCTCCAAAGACCTTCTACGAGATGTACCCGATATACGCACGTCTTACTGTCGTTTATTTGGGTCTTTACTGGGAGTTCTCTGGAATCCCCTTCTCGTTACATAAGAAGTCCCTGTCTTCGAACCGGATCCTTCTTCCCTCTACGACCATAAAGTTGGGTCACTTTGTGATCTAATCTGCAGTTATTCACAATGTCCTTCTTCATATGTGTGATATTTCATAATTCCGGGAAACGGTGTGGATCCATCTCGGATTGTACGTGTACCAAGTCGATTCGTTTGGGGTGTGAAAGTGAACCCAGTGAACATCTCTGCACCTACCTGGATCTCTGACAGTATGACCCACTTCATTCAGTCTTTCTCCTTTTGTTTATGGTACGTAATTACGTGTGTCCACCTTAGATCTTTTTGCCATGACTACTAGGATAAACGTTACGTCTTTATCTCTTTCCCTACGTCTCTTGTTTACTTACCTATGTGTCCCCTTTCGGACCCTCCTTGGTCCTCTGACCTTAAACGTATGTGACAACTATGATACATATTTTGTCTAGTGATTCCCCTTGGGTCACATCTTGTGTCCCTCGAGGGAAGTACGAGACACCCCTGACCTTACCTCTCTTTCAGGTGTTCCCTCTCCTACATACATACCGACTAAATAAAACGACATGTCCTCTTTGACTGTGTCGTAACATTTCATTGGTATGAGGTCATTGTCAATTAAAACTTTTTGGGTGTGTGTAGGTGGTCCGGAAGACTCCTGTTTCCGAGGAGGGTGGGTTTGACGAAATGTTCGACTCCGACGAACTCCGGTTCAAGGTGTATTTCACAGGTCGTCGTCCTGAACTTGGGTGTGTGGGAGTTCAGGGAGTCACAACCCCTATTCTTGGGTGTGTGGGAGTTCAGGGAGTCACAACCCCTATGTAGTCCCGAGGTATAAATGAAGACCGCCTACATGATCAATCAATGGAATTTCGTTCCTTGGGGTTCTCTCCGTCGTTAATTCGTGGAGGGAGGTCTCTTCAAAGACCGACTTTAAAAGTGTAGAAAGAGTCGTGTCTCCCTTCGACTTCGAGGATGGTCCTACACTTTGAATTTTAGTGACGTTTCACTGGATGTAAACTCACAGAATAAATTTTCAAAATTCTCGTTGTTAAGGGATCCTAGTAGGGGTTTTCGTTCCATAAATTTAATTTTTACGACTACCCTTCTCGAAGGTTTTACATATATAAAGTAAGAAGTACTTTTCACATAAAAAGGTAAAGAAAAAAATTTTTACGTAAGATTGTTGTTGTTTTAGAGAGTAGGTTGGTTAGAATGGGTTTCAGTATACTGCGAGCTTAAACTGTCACCACCAGGGTCTTAATTTCTAAAGACGTTTGTTACTTTTTTTACAGTAAACTTCCTAGGACTCCGTATAGTCCTCCTTTTTTACCTACCAAAAGGTGACTTCACCACAAAATTTTTGAGTTTTCGGTAAGATTAATTTAGAGGTCTGAACAATATGGTGACCGGAAGTGCCCGTGGACACTGTAACTACCTTCTTTGGTAAATGGTTTTAGGTTATATGAAGTTTTGTGAAAGACGTCCCGAGACAAGAAAAGGAAAGAAAAAAATTTATGGAAAAAGAAGTAAAAAAAATTTTAATTTCCCCGTCGGGAAGGGTGATATGTTTAATTGTACGGTGAAGGGATCTTCCATCTTTTCCACTACGTTCTGTCATCAAGTCAAATTAATACTAAATAACTGCCGTTTACTGTATCGTACACCAGAAACGGTTCTGTGAAAGGACAGATGGAAGTGAGTCACATTGGGTGTCGTCCATCTACCCTCTCGATACTACTTTGTGAACACCGTCTTCGTTGACATCTCTAGAATCGAGTTCAGAAGGGTAAAATCTCTACCTTTTTGGTTCCGGGTCTCTCCCCCTCAGTGGACTCGTTCCAGTGTGTCGGACCGGTTCTTCCTGAGACCTTTCGGGAAAAGAAGATTCCCTGTATGTCCACCGATCTTTGTTCGTTCCTCTTCCGTTACCGTGGGGTGAGGTCATGAGAACGGACCTTTTAGGGTACCTACCTCCTCGGACCATCCGACGTCAGGTGCCCCAACGTTTGTCTGTGTTGACTCGCTGAAGTGAAAGTGAAAAGTGAAAGCACATAACCTTTTCCTTTACCGTTGGGTGAGGTCACAAGAACGGACCTCTTAGGGTCCCTGCCCCCTCGGACCACCCGACGGCAGATACCCCAGCGTGTCTCAGCCTGTGCTGACTTCGCTGAATCGTCGTCGTCGTCTTTGTTCGTTTGGGCTTAGGACGGGAGTCGACAAGAGTGCGGGGACCTTAAGGACGACGCACCTGGACGAAATCAAGTCACGTCGGTCCTTTGGAGTCACTTGACACGTGGGGTTGTGGTTGTCGTCCGTCCTTCCCTAGTCCCTCGCCACCACCCCCCGACACGTGGGGGATGGCACATATGAGTGTCCATCACTTCTTCGTGTCTGAGGTGACATAGTGGAACTGTGACGACAAAACCTATTGTAAATGTTAAGACATGAAAGTGGTACCCCACAATTTAGACCTAGTTAGTCGATATTCTGAGTTGGACATAAAAATGCTCTAGAGAAATTTACAAAAAGACGTACTTAGTGTCTGAGTATCTTAACTTCCCCTTCAATATTTTCAGTTTAGGGTGACCTATTTTTATTTTCCGTGTGTATAAATCCGAACAAATCCGTGTCTTTTGTCGACCTTCCTATGTCCTGCTTTACAGAAGACGTCGATGAAGGTCCCTCCCCTATTCCGCCGTTTCTCTTCCCCCGTCTGAAAAATAAGGTAGACTAAGACACGAAAACGAAAAGTCGTCCTCGTGTCAGGCGGAGGAGGGAGCCCGGGACGCGTCACCGGGGGACGGGGGACCCGGGGTCGTGACGCGTCCCGAGGTGACCCCCGGCGGCAGAACAGAGGAGGTGTGAGGCCATTCACTGACGAATGTATCAAAGGTGAGATGGACTAGGGCGGATTTGGAATTTAGGGAAACAGCTCGGACCTTACGGAAGGACCCGAGATCTATACCTACAGATTTCCGACCGTCCGGTCGTGGTGGTCGACAAGGTGTCTGAGGAGTTGGAGTGGACGGGGATTGTTGAGAGGTGGGAGCGGGTGGGGAAGGACGGTGTGACCCAAGGGAGACAATTCACAGGCTCAGTCTCAGGGTCCTCAGTTGGAGTCAAGAAGGGGACGTGGACGGTGTGCGTCACTCAGACGTCCAGAAGGACCTTGAGGAGAGTTTCGTCGAAACAGAAGACTAGTGGTACTGACGGGAGAGGATTCAGTGGACTTAATGACGTCTTTAGAGGGCCACTCGGGGGAACGATTCCGGAGGTTGGGTTACGTGCCGTGTACCCAGACAACTTATGTGTTTCCACTATTTCAAGTGACAGGAGGGCTACGTGGTCCGTGGTAAACTCCAGGGTTCCTATGTCGACAGTTGGTTTTTCAGTGACAGGGGGTACGGGCCCCTGGGATATAGGATCACCACCTTTAATTTGAATTCTAGGTAACATGCCGAGGGGTAACGAAGTCCATTTCAGGTCTGTAAAGCCTGCCGGATGTTCTACGAAGGACTAGGTGTCGGTTGCTGGGCTCTGAGGTCTGTGGGACGTGGTAACGGTCAAGTGACTTGCGTGAGACGAAATAAAGAGTATATGACAAGGGTGACAGGTCTTGTGAGGAAAAGACGGATCAATGGGACAGGAGATTCAGAGACTGGTTCACAGAGGAGGTCCTTCGGAAGGGACTGTACCAAGTGGTTCTATGGAAAGTAGTCTCGGGAGACGTCCGGAGACAGTGGAACGTGTCGGGACATAGACACCTAAATTAGAGGGGGTGTCGTGGTCTTTGAAGAGATTTTTTCCGGGACGAGGTACGGAGTAGAGAGCGGGTATAGACCGCATAATTACTTGTGCCTTATGAATCCCTAGACGAAGGATTCTTCGAGTTATTGATACGACGGTTTAGGATCCCAGACTCTCCATCTGTTGTCCTCCGTTGTCAGTGGTCGTGACTGTCCACACCTTTACTGTGCCTCGGATTCGTCTCTATTTCGATGTGACGTCGAGACGTCGGGGGACATATGAAGACGAAAGTCCGTGCAGGTATGTATTGGTGTGTTTCGGACCAGACACGGGGATTTTCCGAGTGTCAGTAAGCCTTCATACACGTAGTCCCAAATTTCAATTAAAAAGTTCAGATCGAAAGTCCTCGAACAGAGACTGGGGACCTACGGACGGAACTCACGAAAGAAGATTCGTCCGAAGGTCGGAAAGGAACCTAGACCAAATCTCTCTAGAACCAAGGTAAAAATAAGGTCCCAAGTTAAAACGGAATAACAAGAAGGATTAGGGGAGTGGAGGGAGGGTGAGTGGTATGGAGGTGTGTGTCATTTTTGTCGAGGTTTTCTCTTTGTACGGTTCTACAGGATCAAGTCCCAACCGTGTGGTCCGGCTACAAGACTCCTATTTCTTAAAGGTAGTGGGACACTGGGTGTCACTTGAGAAGGGTCTTTGCTACCTGTGGTGGGCAAGAAGGGGATTGAGTGGGATTCCACAGTCAGTAGGACCCAGAGGCGAGGGAACACTTCCCAGATTTAGGGTTCCTAGTACTGGGTTCTATGTTAGGAGTTTAAGATAATAGTCCTTTTCTCTTTTTTTTCTGACATAATAGTCCGGAAGACCTATGATCACCGGAAACTACAGTCTGTCTAGATTATATCCGAGGTTCGAACTCACTGGAGTTGCGGTAGTAAGGTGTACGTTTAGTGTGAGACTTGGAGTACCCAGGTGGTTAAAAGTTCACAAAGAATTACACTACGAGAAGAAAAAAACGTTTTTTTTTCTGTAATGATACTGAAGTAAGTAATGACAAAAGGAAAAAATTTGAAATTATAACATAAACGACTAAATCAAGTAACGAAAAGGGATGGTTTTCATATATGTATACACTTCGGGTTATTTTCTTTTAAAAGACACAGTGTTTATTTTCATACCTGAGGTCATGAACTTTTTAATCCTATTTGGAAAGCACGTTTAATTTATTCTGGTACGTCCTTTTTATGAACCAAGATAATTCTCAAGTTATACACGACTAAAGGAAGAAGAATTTGGGACTAAACGAATTTTTTTTTTTTTTTTTTTTTTTCGGACCCGTCTCGATCCTGACCTGACATAATGTCTTGAGACAAAACCTGGTGTCCTGTTTGAAAGGTTCCCTACACTCTCTCTAGTCGGGGGACTGGCCCATGGACCAGGTCAAAGACACCGCTTCCCAGGTGAGGATTAGGGTGGTCGGGGACCCAGAGTCGAAGGGGTCGGAGAAAGGTCGAGGTTCCTGCGTGGTCTGGTCGGGGTGGGGTGGGGGCTCTCGAGCACAGGGTCCCCTTCTGGGTCAGTCAAGTTTCGGGGGGGTCGGAGACTAGATTCTTTCGACCGCCGTGTGTCTCTCGCCATTAACCTTACTTCTTAATACGTGTGTCCTCCCGACTCAGTAGTATTGTCCCTCGACGAGAAACCCGACGTCAAGGAGTCGACGTCTGGCTGTGCGACGTGTCGTCGAGCTACAAGCCCCAGAGCCACGTGTCGTGTCGGACGCCTAGGGCACAGGGCCAACACGGGGGACATAAAGGACGACTCCACCACCCGTTTCTTAACGTCGGTGGATTGATTGGTATGTCGTATTCGAGGGAATGTCTTAGAGTCTCCGAAGGGAATCACAGGGTTCCGAACTGGGTGACTCTTTCGTGAGGGAGTGACCTTGGACGCGTCTTGTAGGTCCCTACTACTCAGACCCACTTCTTTGATTTCCGTGGGGAGGACTTACCTCTCGCTACTCTCTACTGTCCATCGAAGGTCGTTTACTCCACAGCCACGACAGCCGCACTGATTTTCCTGTCGAAACCCGCACTACCAATAAAGTCTAGACTAACTTTGGAATTCATGACTCTGGTCTTTCCTCGGTTCTCGGAAGAGGTAATGGAGTTAGTGACGGTTCTGACTGGTGGGTGTCCAGAACTCTAGTGTTTGAAGGGGTCCATTCTTAGTGTGGTCTTCCCCGAAAGACCCACCAGGTGTCCCCAGAGTCCAAGTTAGGGACCAGCCCCTTGGCCCCTTGATCTAGGACGTGCGTTGTTGATTCTCAAGTGTACGGTGTCGATCATGAGTCATGTCGGTTTAGTATATATATTTTTTCATGTTAAAAAAAATTTTTTGGTGTACTCTGATCCACTAGGTACACGTTTTGGTGGGTATCCGGGTTTACTGGTTTCTGGGACGGATTTACAAAATGACACCAAATAAGGAGCTTAAATTCTGAGTCTTTTCGGTTTTATTAGTAAAGCGTTCAAGACCATGTCCCAAGAATTTTGGATGTATCTTAGTTACAGTTTAAATACATATAATAAACCACAAGTAGTTTTCGTACATGAGACGTTTTGTTTTTTTGTTTTTATTGTAGTGTGACCTTTCATTACGTACCGGAACCAAGTGTGTAACCACTTAAAGTGTCCCTGTCTCATTTCCCTGTTTCATTCACTAATTTGTCAAGTAGGGTGATGCCCTGACATTCATCTTTTGTATACCCTCTCTGAGGACCTTCACTTACTAGTGAGTTCTCTCGTCCAGACGAAGTCGGGTTTTGGTTCGTCCGAGCGAATCGTTGTTTTGGTACGTCGTCTTCGTACCCGTGCGGGGGTTTGTTATTGTGTCACCGTCGTACTCCGGATGTCGCACGGGCCACTCGGGTCATTTATTCCTAGGGATCCTGTGCGAGATACGTGTGCGTGTCTTGTTAGACACCTGGATTGTATCCCTATCGAGGGGTCCTCCTCGACTATTACCTTCATACTACAGTTTTTTCTGTCAGAAAAGGGGGAGGGGTGAAAAGGAAACTATTATTTTGACATCGGGTGATTCAAGAGTCCCGTGTCGTAGGAGAGTGGGTAGGTGAACATTCGGAGTGTTCGTAGGATTAGATTATCCTGATAGTGAAACGGAGAACGATTTAAGAAATTAAGAAAATTTTAAATTTTAAAGAATTTAGGAAACTCTCTACCCTTATGGTCTCGTGGAATGGACTGAGGCCTCTTCGGGTATACGTCCAGTTCTTCGTTACCAAGCTTGGTCTGAACCTTGTTACCTGACCAAGTTTTAAGTCTTTTCGATTTCCCATGTAGTTCCAACATATAACAGTGGAACGAAATTGAATATACGTCTCATGTAGTACTCTTTACGGTCCGACCTATTTCGTGTTCGACTATAGTTCTAACGGTCTTCTTTATAGTTATCGGAGTCTATACGTCTACTATGGTGGGATTACCGTCTTTCGTTTCTCCTTGATTTCCCGGAGAACTACTTCCACTTTCTCTTCTCACTTTTCCGACCGAATTTTGAGTCGTAGGTTTTTTGATTCTAGTACCGTAGACCAGGGTAGTGAAGTACCGTTTATCCACTTTTTCACCTTTGTCATTGTCTAAAATAAAAGAACCCGAGGTTTTAGTGACGTCTACCACTGACGTCGGTAACTTTAATTTTGTGCGAACGAGGAACCTTCCTTTTGATACTGTTTCGATCTGTCATATAATTTTTCATCTCTGTAGTGAAATAGTTGTTTCTAGACATACCGGTTTCGATACCAAAAAGGTCATCAGTGTATGTTACACTCTCAATCTGGTATTTCTTCAGAGTCACGGTTTAGTGCCACGACCTCTTCTGAGAACTCTCAGGGAACCTGACGTTCCTGTTGGATTTCCTTTACTTGGAACTTATAAGCAACCTTCCTGACTACGACTTCAAGGTTGTGAAACCGGTAGATTATGCTCCTCAGTTAATCTTTTCTGGGGTTACGACCCTTTCTGACTTCTGTTTTCATCTTCTCGCACCGTCTCCTACTCTACCGACCTACCGTAGTGGTTGAGCTACCTGTACTCAAACTCATTCGAGACCCTCAACCACTATCTGTCCCTTCGGACCGCACGACGTCGGGTACCCCGACGTTTCGCAGCCTGTGTTGACTCGTTGGCTTGTTCTTGTTCCAATTCTTACCATTACACATACTTGGTCAAGTCTAATTTGCATTGGCACGTGCACATGGTGGTGCCGTAGGTGACAGTGAGAATAGCAATGGCCCGTAAAGGTCTCTTCTCGACGATGTGTTTCGGACGTGTAAGATGTCGAGGAGGGTGTGCATTTCCGATTGTTGGCGTCCTCTGTCTCTCATTCGAATCTGAGTAACGGGACCCATCGGTGGGTTCCTTCATTTTGTCCAAACAGATGTCGTCAGTAAGTGAAGCCTTTTATTTGTCTGGGACCTATTCTATACCCGTCGGAGTCTCAGTTCAATTGGTTTGGGTGTCGATTGGTGTCCGTCTGGAGGGGACTGGAAGTCTTTCTGGATTCTTTAGTCCGGACTCAAAACCACGTTGTACATAGGGAGGGAGGGAGATAAAAGTTTTACTTGTTGTTTTTTTCTTTTCAACGAAGGGAGGTGAAAGACTGAGTCTATTCATTACTATAGTCAGGGACGTCTTTTGAAAAGTATGTAAAGTTGCGGGACTGTAAACGTTCCACGAAGGTGGACGAATAATAGGAGGAGCTGGGAGTGTCGGTAAAAAGTTCCAACCCGGATTTGAATCTTCGGTCCTTTGGAGTCTTTGTCTCTCTCCAACACGGTAGGGTTCAGTGGGTCGAACTGCCGTCGTCTCGGGCTCCCAGTGTCGGGTCGCGGGACAGTGTGGGGGACCGAAGGGTGTGTCGGCACCGGAGGAGACGGGTGCAGTGTAGCCAAGGGGTGGGGAGGTGGAGTGGTTGTGTCCGAATGGAGGGTCTACCTTGTAAGGTCGTACTTGGAAGACGAGGTTCTTTCGGGGAAGTGACAAGAGGTAGGGGTCCGGAAGTACAACGAGGTGTGGAAATGGTGGAGGGAAGAGGGTGACGGGTGAAAAGTTCCAGAACGTTCAGGACGACAAGTCTTGTGAGGCCTAGGACCACCTGTGTCCGAGGACTTGGGGAAGTGGATAAGTACGGGACGACACATAGGATAGATCAGAATAAACACAACACATGAGTCATCACAGGTCGAGAAACGTTAGGGTACCTGACATCGGGTAGTCCGAGGAGACAGGTACCCTGAGAGGCCCGTTCTTATGACGTCCCCTTATGACAGTAAAGAAGGAGGTCCCCTAGAAGGACTGGGTCGCTGACTTGGACGTAACGGCGACGGGATAAGTCCTGACTCGAAGTCTACCGTCTTTGAGAAGACGAGTTGGAAATAGGTGAGAACGTCTTAACCCTGTTTGTGAGTACTTACTTACATTACTTCGACCCAGAACCTCTTGGTATTTAACTTGCCCTAAATACGTTGGTGTCTACTGTACCTGTCCTTACTCTTCCCTCGGAGAGTGTGAGTACCCTTTTGTCCAATTTGTGTTGTACGTTTCCAGTCATGAAGGCTCAATTCCTACTTGGTAGTCCGTTCTTGTAGGTTACATTTCTGTCTTCGTCTTCGTTGTCGTCCCCGACGGTCCACACGGAGCTATACGGATTGCACCCTAGTTGGGTCCTATTGACGAGAGGACCTTTAAGATAAAATATACTCGTCGAAACACACACACACACACACACACACAAAATTGAAAATCGTCGGTAGGTGTCCCCCGTTCCGATATAAGATCCGAGAGATTCTNACACACACACACACACCCCCCCCCCCACACACACCCACACCCACACACACACACACACACACACACGCGCACACGCGCACACACACACGCACGCGCACACACACACGCACGCGCACACACACGCGCGCGCGCACACACACACACACACACAAAATTGAAAATCGTCGGTAGGTGTCCCCCGTTCCGATATAAGATCCGAGAGATTCTCAATGGAAATGTCTCCAGTGTCGGTATCCTTGAGTCACAACTTTCCCCAGAATGTCCATCCAGAACCCTCCGTCGGGACTAGAATTTTCTCTTAGGTACCTGGTCAATTATAAATGAATTACAGTCTCTGGTAACCGTTTTCTTGTCTGTGAAATTAGGGGAGTCTCATTCCTGATAGAATCCTTTCTTGCCAGGAATTGACTTATGTAGGATACCTGTTCGGTACTCCGTCCTTCTGAGGGGTACTTTCCAGTCGGTCAGGGGTGTACTTTTGAGGAACGTCCCCCTTACGGTCCCCCGTCGACGTGCCTGGTAAGCTCAGAAGACTTTCAACACAGAATCTGACCCGACCTTAGAGAGACTGTGCAAGTGGGTGATCAGTATCGATACTGACCCCTCTCCTTTATTGTCCAGCATTCCCGACCGTGTCTCTTGTAGGAGTCATTGTAGGTGAGAGGTACGGGGTGGGGCTGAGGACCAGGGTGTGACTCGAGGCCTGATAAACCTCAGACACGAGTGTCGGTCACCGGTGGGGGTTGGTAGGGGTGGTTGGGCAGGACTTGCGTAAGAGATCTTTTTCGGGACTCTGTCGAGTTGGTAGGGAGGGTGTGAACTCAGAGGGCGAAAGGAGCGGCGGGACCGAAAAGAAGAGTCCTACGCAAAGTCACACAGACCCAGGGAGAGTCTCGTGTCCGGAGTGCCTACCCCCCGTTCGTGTCGTGATGGCGGTATCGACGGGGTACACCTCGAGGGTCAGACTGACTCTTTTCCTACTTGAATAATTTGCTTCTTGTGAGAGAGGAGAGAGGAGGGGCCTTTCGTGTCTGGATGTGTGAGTTGACTTTCTGCTCCGGTGTCTGTTCCTTCCCTAAGTCTCCTTCCCCCCACGATTATTCTGGACCAAAACAACATCCCTCCCCCTGGGGAGAGGTCCCAGACTCTCACCCAAGAACAGTTGTGAACCTGACAGACTTCTCTGTGTGCATAACTGTTTCGTTCTCTAAAATAACCCTTCCCCGTGGACCCTCCGTTCGTCCTCCCATTCTCCTGTGTCCTCCTGACGAGACGGTGCACCGACATACCACTACCCCAATCAAAGGTCCAACGGAAAAATCGGTCAGCAAGACTGAGTCCCAGGAAGGACCACCGCGTGTGTAACGAGTCGGTTCTACCTGCGGTCGTTCTTCCTAAGACCCTTCACCATCCGGTGTGCCGCAGAGGAAAGCTGGAGACGACTTAAGAGGGACAATCACCACCGAACAATCAGGGGACAAGGAATGGTCCTGGAGGACAGTATTTTATTGAGTGTTCTTGCCAGTGAGGCCACGGACCGGTCCCACCCGCCAAAGACAGTCGCACGAAGGGGACTTTCAGAGGTCCTCGTGTTCTCAGCGACGAGAATGTAGGGTGCAAGAGAGTGTTTGAGTCCGACGTCTTGTGTGCCTCGGGAGGGGGACGACGGTGCCCGGGGCGGAGTCGAGGGGAGTCGGGGATCTCGTCTCTGTCGTCACTGGGGCTTTCGCAGGCACCTCTGGTAGCTCAAGACGTGCCTCAGGGGTGGCACCCCGTCGGCCCTGTGTCGCGGTCCCAGGACTTACGACCCTCTGTACCGAGATCCACGTTCTCCGGGAGGGTCTACGGTTTGGTTTCGTCCACTTTCGCAGATTCCCTTTTTGTTAATTTTCTATGAGTGAACTCCTTCGACCCTCTGACGCCTTTGCTCATTTCCCGCCCCGGTGGTCTAAAAACGATTTGACCAAACCGTAGAAAAAAAAAAAACCGAATACTTTTACTGGTGAACACTCCATCGGGTACACGGTCCGTTACCGGTGGAAGGTCGACAGGACAAAGGGTTCTTCACGGGGACCGTTCCTCCGAAGTGCGGAAGAGTAAAAGGACCCAAAGTAGTTCATCCTTTCCGGGGAAAGACTTGGACAGACGCACTTGGTTTGAGAGGACTTAGTCCAAGAGCAGAGAGACGTGGACTATAAGAAGTTGTCGTTGACGCACTCCTTTTGGGGGAAGTCTTGGAGGGGGGTGGTGGGGTAGCGTCGTTCAGGGACGGTTTGCGATCGTATGACGACTTACGGTAGTTGTGGGTTTCATCCCTAGGGACACGGGTCAAAAACTACGACGGTCAATTCCTATCGTCTTCTTTCAGATGGCACAACAATTTGTTAGACCCTTCGGGTACGCTAGAGGAGCACTCGGGTCGGAAAGGAATTTCCTGTAGAACGGAAATTTCTTGTTTAAGTCATATACTGACGGTCGCGACGAGTCGGTGTCGGAGTTCCTTGGACACTGTCTTCCGTTTGGTGTCTAGTAGTCTTTTAGACACCGTATAGGGTCTTCGGGAGTTGGTGTAGTTGGGGCCTCCATGTCGAGGAAGTACCCGACTACGTCTTTCTGGAGGCTAGTCTGATACCTCCTAGGTCCCTGAGGTCCAGCGTGTGAGGTGGTGGGAAGGACTCCGTCGTGGTAGACGTTGGATCTCCAGTCGTCTCGTGTTGGGTTCACTGGCGTTCTGCACAGAAGGCCGAGACATCGTAGGGTGCGACTGGGGCGAGGTGGGTAAGATCGAAGAGGTCCCGTCGAAGAGGGAGAGTGCAAGGGTCCCTGATTGTCGTTGTAGGGGTCCGTTTCGTTTCCCGGGACCCGTCTCTAGGGGTAAGTGTAAAGTTGTTAAGAAAGGTAGTCACAAGTGCGTTGACGACGACGATTGTTTTTACTGTAGTACCTTGCGTCACGGGGGACGTCTAGAAAGACTTTACCTAACAATGGCTCCAACAGACTCTATGGTCCACTAGGTTCGGAAGTGCCTCCCTCCGGAGGTTACTTACTCTTCGGGTCGCCTCCGACGAGTCTAAATGAGGAAAGGAGGGGTAGGGTAGACCAATGGGAGGATGTCTCCTTTTCTTTACGTACTCCTGCTCAGGTGGGACTACCTCTTGACCTCGCTCCTTGTGCCAACCGGGGACGAGTGAGTCTCTCCACAGAAAAGTCGCGTTACAGAAAGGGAGGTGAGAGGGTCCTCTACGTGTTTGCCCGGCACACGTACAAGACCCAAAAGGGAGGGACCGTCCCAAGGTCCCACGTGTGGAATAAACGTTCCGGTCAGATGAAAGAGTTGGATAGTCCAAGTCCCTCCTCCTCTTGGGGACCGTCACCGAGGTCTGCGGAGAGGACCCCGTGTGTTAGGACCAGACGGGAGGATAGAACAAAGCAATAGAAACCTGGGTCTTGTCGGGCCCGCGGACTATGACACCCTTTGCGAGACGAGCCGAAAGACTATCTTGAGACTCGTTGAAAAGGTTGTTTTTTTGTCCCAGGGGTCAGACCCGTCGAGGAAGACTTTTCCGTGAATTAAGTCGTTTCTGGTCCGAGGTGAGTGTTTGGTCCTGACAAGTTCGACGGCGCCCCGGCCGGAGGTGAGGTCCACCTATGAGACGAATGTAGTCGTTGTCCTTCTCTCTCCTCCGCACTCGAAGCACGTTCAAGTCAACGTGAGACTCTAGGGTTTTGTGTCCGCTCTACCGGAAATTGGAGGGAAGGTATTGACTTGAGACGTGTTGAAGTATGGAATCGGTACATCCGTTCTTGTCTTAGGAGGCTCACAAAAATAAAAAGAAGGTCTTAGGATGACAAAACTTGTGTTTGTCGTTTCATCAAGTGTGGAAACGTCCACATTGTATGGTCCGTTTCTTTTTAAGTGTCCTTGGTGTACAGAGAGAAGACGGACTTTGGTGTTCTACCAAACATCACTACCAAAATCCGAAATCTACTTCTGTTGTTCTCTACAAGCACGTCCTGAGTCTGGTGTCTTCGACCGGTAGTCCCGGAGTGGTGAGGATTGGTCCTATTGAAAACGTAATAATGAACATAAGATCACTAGAAATCCTCATGAATCCAGAGTGGGAAGTGGGAGATAAAGTCCGAAGTTTACACGGAGGATTTCAGACGTGGATAATACCCACCATTTGAGAAATTCACCACTGTGGGACCAGACGGGTCACCGTAATGACCGTACCTAGGGTGTGTAGGGTGGACGATGACCACTCAGGGGTCTCCTTCTGTCCATCGAAGTGACTGTCGACACGTGTGAGACGGGGTAAATTGTCCTGAAAGTAAATCCTTTTCCAGGGGAGGTATTGTATAGATGCATGGAATGTGTGTACCAGAGACTACGTTACAAAGGACACCGTGATCTAGACAAAGTATTGTAATTATACTAAAGGTTTAACACTACTTAAAAAATTTTAAAACAAAGATAGTTCTCTTTTCACAATCAACGAGCCAGTACAGGTTGAGAAACGAAGGGGTACCTCGAACGGTCCGAGGAGACAGGTGCCTTAAGAAATCCGTTCTTATGGCCTCACCCATCGGTACGGAAAGAGACTCCCTCGAAGGGTTGGGTCCCTAGGTTGCGTCCAGGGGACGCGACGTTCGTCGAAGAAATGGTAGATTCGAAGGGTGGTCCCTTCGGGAGATAGTTCTCCCTGTCCATGTTTTACACGGAAGAACAACCTCGGTTCCGGTTCTATTTGTCATTCTCGTCCTCAGTTGAGTCACGACTACATAGTACTCGACGTAAAACGAAACGGGGGGTGGGGTGAAGGTAGTCCGCCCCGATGTCGTGTAGCCAATGGGTCGTCCCGAGACCTCTCAGAGACCACGCGACCCGTACTAGGGGGTGAACGTCCCCCTAGGGTCTCCCCTGTCGACGTTCAAACGTCTGGACCCTCCGATTGACCATTGGTTGTGTCCTCTGTAGATGGTCTACGGTGACTAATTGTAAATTTTATTGACCTTTTAGTCTCGGTCGGTCTAAGAGGAAGAGGGTCGCCAGACGGGTGAGTCTCATTCCTTTGCCGACCAACTTCTACCATTTACCCAGGGAGTTCGACCAGCTGCTGGGAGGACGTGAGGTTCCAAACCTACCAAGTAGTTGCTTGTAAAAGAGGGTTTTACTACCAATTTGAGAGTGATGTTGAATAGTGACAGAAGGACAATAGTCAGTGGTCTCGACAGTAAAGGAAAACGGTCCATAGTCCATCGTACGGTAAGTATAGAAGGGGTCTTAGACCCGTGTCCTGAAGGACCGGTGTGTAAAATACTCACTAGGGGGTACACCCAGGTGGACTGACTACCCAGTTCAACCAGTGTCTTTGAGTTTAATAAAAAACTTTACCAGTACGAATCAAAAAGTCAATTCGGTGTCTTTTCTGTCTATATTAGTTTGAACAATTAAAAACAAATTGGACTACGAATTTGTCTTCAATTGAGTCATGTAAGAGAGATTTGACAATCTTGAAATTCTTAATGTTCGAGTAACGTTTATCCATTATAAACTTGACGAAAGAAGTATTTTATACTTTATTTTTAAAGGGAGGTATGGAGGGCAAGAGTGAAGATGGTTCTCTTTGGTGAACAATCAAGTCTCAAAACTCACACATTCTAAGGAGTAGTCCTCTATTCCAACTAAATGTATAGAGTCCTTTTCTGGTCACTACCTCTGAGTTACGTGTCGAGACCTTTCCACTTCCCCTGTGACCTCGAAGGGGGCGTCGATACTGGATGTGCAAAGGTAGAAATCTTTTCGGTTCATGTTCATGCATTGTAAAGTGAAATGTTTCGAGTGTCAGAGATTATCGTTAAAAACAAATGAAACCTTTCTTGACGGTTAGGACTTGTGTATATGATTTAGTCACCGAAGTTAGAAAACAACGGCAAGCAGTGATTCAGCACAGACTGAGAATCACTGGGTCGTCTGACGTCGTGTGGTCCGAAGGGACAGGAAGTGGCTGAGGACTTAGCCACTAGGATAGATAGAGTGGGACACGGTGGATGAAGAGGAAACGGAAGTTAAAAAAGGATCGTAGTCCCAGAAAAGGTTACTTAGTCGAGAAGCGTAGTTCGCCGGTTTCATAGTCAGAAAATTCACTTATATTTTCTACGGTTCTTTCAAAATTTCCTTCTTGAGGGACCTTTTCTATAATTTCTGGATGTGTTCAATTGATTTAGGGGATTCGTGTAAAAGTCACTAACGATGGGATCGTTCGTTCGGGGTTGCCCTTACAGACTTGTTTCTGACTTCCTAAATGGCAAAGGAATCCTTTTAAGAAAGACCCATAACGTGTTCGAAGGGAGAGGAAAACAGAGGGACATACGTGAGTGTCACACTTTTAAGTTTCTGGTGAAGATGCCTGGAGGACGTTTCACGACCAGAGTGTGCAGAGGTGCCTGACTCGTGCCAAATGTCCATACTGGGAAAGATTATGACTGGAGACTTTAGTCTTCCGAATTCGATGACTTCGTCACCCACATTCCAGGAGACTGTACAAAGTAAGTAGATGGAAGTGAAGGTGTAAGACGAGGTCTTGTAAGTTAGTGGGGGAAGCTAGACCTCCAATAAACAGTTGACAGGTTGAAGATCTCCGAGCTAGATATTGTCTACTCTTTATTCAGTAACCTCCGTTTATCGGTATGCTTAGTCTTGACCTAATGGGACACTTTCCAGTACCTTTGTGAAAGGAGGAGCAACAGGAGACTGGGTTTAGGATGGCTGAGAAATTCTAGATCAGACTCTAGGAGACGGGAGGTTCTTCGGGGACAAGGAGGACGAAGGGGTCGACTCTGTCCGCTACTGGGTGTCAGATCTCTAATAGAGGATGCGGATCCCGAGGAAAACCAAAAAATTTCGTTATACATATTGAACTTGTAAGTCCAGAGGTTTTGTTTATTTCGGTTCGGGTAGACGGTAGACGGGGGTAGACACTCCGTTTTTGTGAAATAGTAAACATTTTTGGACACACATTTCCGGTGACGACGGGACTCCCGAATGTCAGATCCAATTTGGTTGTTAAGTTTTTATTTGGTAATCTCTTTTCACCATTTTGACGTGTATTTCGTTCCAGGATACCATAAATATAACGTAAATATACTTCCTGGTGTCCCCCGGAACCGACCGAAAAAAACAAGTGAGATTTAATAAGTCGCGACGTAACTATTTAACGAGTAATCTCACGATTGGGGATTCCGTGGTCGGGGCGATTCTTGTTGGGAGAACCAAAGTCCCGATAGAGAGTTTCGTAGTGGAGAAGTAGCGGAGGGAGGGGAGGTTGACGGTTTCGTGCACTTTCCGGAAGTAGGAATATTCGGTTTGAACGAGTTGTCGATTCCTTCATTTCACCTTTTAGACTACTGTTCCACTAAATAGCTCCACGAAAATCTCCCGACATAAAGGTCTTCTGAGTCCTTTCCTTCCTGTGAAGACTGTGGTTCCTAAAATCTTATGTCCGGCAGGGAAGGTACTTGTAGGGGTGTAGAGGACACAGAGTGGGGTAGTCCCTAGGGGAGTGGTTGAGGGGAAGGGGACGTCAGAGACGGTATTGGACCCCGAAGGGGTGAGGGATGGGTGGTCAATGTGGTTATAGTCGGACCTGTGATCCATTTTTGATTCCCTTATGCTTATTTCATGACTGAAGAGTACAAAAATCATGACCAAATACTCAACATTGTACCTCTCCCGTTACCGTTGGGTGAGGTCACAAGAACGGACCTCTTGGGGTCCCTGTCCCCTCGGACATCCGACGGCAGATACCCCGACGTGTCTCAGCCTGTGTTAGCTTCGGTGAATCGTCGTCGTCGTCGTAATCAACATTGTTTACACCGTATGATTGTACTCTACAATTCCCTCCTTTGGTCCCTATCCCATATTCCCTTGGGATTGTAGTGTTGAAAGACATTTAGGTTTTACCAAGATTTTATTTTCAAATAAAATTTTTATTAGACTTTATGACTATTCCTACATCTCTTTGACTAAGTAAGTCTTTTAGTCCGTCAAAGAATTTTTTGATCTGCACGTGTTGGTATGTCGGGTCTTTCAGGTGAAGACCCGTAAAGAGTCTTTACCTTTGACTGGAAGTGTGTTTCTTTGGATGTGGGTCACAAATGTCGTCGAAATGACATTATCGACAATTGGTCTTTTTTTGGGTCTATAGGAAGTCACCCACTTGTCAATCTGACACCATGTAAGTGTCTTACTTTATTGAGTCGTTATTTTTCTTCCTTAATAGTTATATGGGTCGTATTTATTTAGGGGTTTCTTAATACAACTCCCTTTTTTTTCGGTTGAGGTTGTCAAATACTTGACGTCGTAAGGTGTGTTTTATAAGACTCTTTCAATATTTACCTCTTGGTTAATCACCAACAGTCTCCAATTTCCGACCCCCCGTCCACCTCTACCCACACCAATATTTTTGTCCTCCCTAGGAACGACCCTGCCTTTACAGGACACAGAACTGACATAGTTACTGTTTTAGGACGAACACTACAACATGCTATCAAACCGTTCTATAAGGGTGACCCCCTTTGACTGATTTCCCAGGTACCCTAGTGGGACCCGAGGGGTCCCCGAGTCACCATTTCTTGTGTAGACGGTCAAGTTCTCGGTGTCCTCCACGTCCAAGTCAGGGACCGACCCCTTCTAGGGGACGTCCTCCCGTACCGTTGGGTGAGGTCCTGAAAACGGACCTCTTAGCGTGCCTGTCTCCTCGGACCGACCGATGTCAAGTACCCCAGCGTCAGTCTGTGCTGACTTCGCTGACTCGCACGTGCGTGTCCTAGTGGGACATAAGAAACAATGTTGACGTACACTAAGATGTAGAGTCACGGTGTTTGGGCTTAAGACAAATGGTGTGACTGACTGACTTTTTGACGGTGGAGAATTCCGCAGGACATTGAAGTGTCCTTTTTTGTGTGTGTCTCCGTATTTGTATCAAGTAGTCCTTTCACACCGGTGACTGGGGGACGGAGGGTGTCGGACCGTTTAGTGTTCTTTACACTCCGTTCTAAAATTTGAGGTCGTAGCTCAGTTCTCGACTGAATGACTCACTCTATTTGACCTTGAGCCAATATCGGACTGATTAATAGACCGCCCGTGAACCGACGTAGCAAAATTTATGTCCGGTGGCACGGTCCCGGCGACCACAATGAATGTCGGGACCCGCGTAATAAGAAACCGGCCGTAAGTCCGTCAAAGTCTAAAGACGGCACCGAGTATGACGCGGAACTCGTGTCAAGTCCGGCTATGGACGTCGTAGACGGGGTTTGCCGTCCCTGAGAGATGGACGGCTCAGAACACATTGGGGTCCTCGGGCGACTCACCGCGAAGTAAAGTGTGACGGTCAGTCTAAAGTCCCGGCAATTGTACCACCCGTCAGGGATCTCGGAAATGATTCTTACCTAATGTCTTCCAATTCCCTACACTTCGTTCCCTCCTTCCTCCTTCTTCTCCTTCGTTGGTCTCTTTTTCCTCTCCTGCACCTTATGAAAACCGTCTCTTCTATCTGGTCTTTTTTTTTTTGACTAAATAATAACCTGATAACATTATCATCTGAAGGGACCACCGAGTCTGACATTTTCGCAGACGGATGTTACACCCTCTGGGTCCAAGTTAGGAACCCAGTCCTTCTAGGGGACCTCTTCCTTTACCATTGGGTGAGGTCATAAGAACGGACCTTTTAGGGCACCTGCCTCCTCAGACCATCCGATGTCAGGTACCCCAGCGTTTCTCAGCCTGAACTGATTCGCTGAAGTGAAAGTGACTAACATTATCACCAACAATTTCGGGTATAGGGTCGTTACAAAAGTCCCAGATTCTCGTCCAATCTATACCTTTGGTGGTAGTCTTAGGTTCCGTCCCTAACTACTATCAGGTTTTTTTTTGGGGTTTTTTTGTCTAATCTCCTAAAGCGACCACCAGGTCACCAATCCTTAGGTGGACGGTTACGTCCTCTGTACCCAGCCTAGGGACCAGGTCCTTTTAGGCTGTACGGCACCCCTGTGATTCGAGTGTACGGTGTCGATAACTCGGGTGCGGGGTGTTGATCTCCTCGGTGTCGCTGCTCTTCCCGCACGTGGCGATGTCTCATCGGGGTCGAGTGGTGTCGAGCCCCTTCGGACGACGTCTGTGAGCGGTTCACGGTCTTCCTGTTTTCGGTGTGTGTCGCAGGGTAGTCACCACAGGTCCACCGTACGAGGAGGGGCATGTCAGCCCCCTCGGGGTGTCAACATTCTCCAGACCTCGTGGTCCCGACTTCTAGACTCCACTGTCCCCCAGGTGTTTCGGTCCTGGCATTCGGACGAAGACAAGAAAGGGTGGGGTGTGGACTCTCTCCTCTTCGTGTGCGTATCGGGACCCCGAAGTGGTGGTTACGACCCCGAAGAGATCCGTTCTCCTGGGTTGGGTTCCGACCGACGGGCGTATGTCCCCGGCCTCTGTCACTCAGTCGCGGGTGTCGTCGGGAGGGTCGGGAAGCCCGAGAGTGGGGTGTGACGGGAACCCTGACTCCGAAGGGTTCCTATTCTGGAAGAGGATCGTTACCCTAATCGTGGTTGATTACGTCAAGTGTACCAGAGTAAAATAGGGTGTTTGTTCGGAGACAACTATACTATCGAAGAATGGGGACAAAATGTCTATTTACTTTAGATCTCTACTTCATTGACAGATGCCAGTGTATTCCCCTAAGGGACCATCGAGTCTACCATTTCGCAGACGGGCACTCCGTCCTCTGGGCCAGTGTATTCCCGAAGGGGCCACCGAGCCACCGTTTCTTAGGCGGACTGTTACGTCCTCGGTACCCAAGTTAGGGACCCAGCCCTTCCAGGGGCCTCTTCTTTTACCGTTGGGTGAGGTCATTAGGGTACCTGTCTCCTCGGACCTGCCTCCCGGAGTCCGAGGAGACAGCATTTTTCTCGGTCTGAATCGTTGTTGTTGTCTTCCAGTGTGCCGACTATTCGTACCCCTCTGCCACTGTGTGTTGTAGCCATAAGTTTTGGGTCCGACTCAGGCCGACTTCCAATACGAGAACTGGTGCTGTAAAAGGGATGGAAAAAAGAGGTCTCGAAAAAAAAAAAATTTAACACCGTATTGTGTGTATTATAAACCTTTTCCTTTACCGTTGGGTGAAGTCATAAGAACGGACCTCTTAGGGTGTCTGTCTCCTCGGACCACCCGATGTAGGTCAGGTACCCCAGTGTTTCTCAACCTGTGCTGCCTCGTTCATTCGTGTGTATCATATTTCGACTGGTAGGATCGGTAAAACTTTACATGTCAAGTCGTCGTAACTCGTGTAAGTGTAACAACCCATCGGTAGTGATGGTGCGTAGAGGTCTTGAAGAATAGATCGTTTCGACGACGAGATGCAAGTGACTTGTTGAGAGAGGAGAGGGGAGGGAGGGTGTTGGTGGAAAGACGAAACAGAGATACTTAAACTGAGGACATCTAGGAAGGATGCCTCTTCCGCTACCGCGGGGTGAGGTCATGAGAACGGACCTTTTAGGGTACCTGCCTCCTCGGACCATCCGACGTCAGGTACCCCAGCGCTTCTCAGTCTGTGCTGACTTACTGAAGGGAAAGTGAAAAGTGAAAGTACGTGACCTCTTCCTTTACCGTTTGGTGAGGTCACGAGAACGGATCTCTTAGGGTCCCTGCCCCGTCGGACCACCCGACGGCAGATACCCCAGTATGTCTCAGCCTGTGCTGACTTCACTGCGTCGTCGTTGTCGTCTAGGAACGATTCATCTTAATATGTTCTAGACAGTAAATTATTGACCGAATAAAGTGCGTCGTACTCAGAAGCTCCGAGTAGTCACAAATGATCGCACACAGTCTTACAGGAAACAAAAAACGGACAAAAATTGACTTCCAAGG
This sequence comes from Capra ibex, assembly GCA_006410555.1. NCBI lineage: Eukaryota > Metazoa > Chordata > Mammalia > Artiodactyla > Bovidae > Capra > Capra ibex. The sequence goes on from SJYO01013871.1 coordinate 48,023,568, forward strand.
AAGGATCAGGATGCAGGTACTCACCGGTACTGGGTCCCCTTTTCCCTTTCCCTTAGTCCCCGGTGCCCCTCACCGGTAGAGATGTTGTGTCGTAAATATATGTCTTGATTTGTGTGCTCGGGTCTCAGTGACGACAATCTTCGACCGTCGTGTCCTTTTCCCTCCTTGTCCACTCTTAACCCTTCCCAATTTTTTTATGTGGGTGGACGGGGGTGTATGAGGATAAACTCGAATTCGATGAAGTTGTGTTCTTCTTTAGTCTTCTAGTTTTGTCAGACTCCTCCCCCCGTCTTGGAAGTACCTACCTCCCTCCTCCTACCAGGACCTCCGTCCCCACAACGAACCGTTGACCTCACTTCCCTAACGGGAGGGGAACGACCCTAGGGGCGGGGTGTGGGGGGTTCAGACCATCCTTCTCCCGTCGGACGTTGGGACACCCGTCCAGACCCCAACAGTCTACGAGGTCCGTCCCCCGACCACCCCCGAGTCCTTCTAAACGGGAGGTTCCTCTACTCCTGCGAAGGGGGGTCGAAGAGACGGTCCCACGTCACCAGGAACTGGAGGAGCCTCGTCAAACGAACATCAGTATGAACTAAGGGTAGTCGAAGAGGAGCTGCCATAGGAACCTCGACCGTGTCTAACGAGACGAGAAGTCCCACGTTAGAGTCCCAAGGGTCCGGGGGAAGAGTGAGAGGGACCAGAGTGCCCATCGTAATGTAGAAAGACGCCGTCGGGGCACTGTTCTCACCGCACCGTAGCAGACTCCAGACCGGCCGTAGTGGGTGGTCGTGGAGGAGTGGGAGGAGGTCGTCCTCCAAGCACAGAAGTGAGTCCGTCTTGTCGTGGAAGAACCCGACGACGTGTAGGAGACACTTCTGCTGAATTGTGAAAAGACAGTGACTTGTGACACTACTCTGGTGTCCGTCGGTGTGACCGCTGGCGCAAACATCTTCACTTCCCCTTTATCGCTTCTCTCGGTCCTTTCTGTCCTCGGTGACCCCGGCGGCGACCCTAGTCCGACTTGGTTGTAGGAAGGGAAGATTCCGGCTTATTGTGAGGTAACATACCTGCGCGGGGTAAAACAAATAGGTAGGTGCGTGCTACTTGTGATGGAAAACCGTTGACGTTCATTCTGACGAGACGGAAGGAAAGAGTAGGACGGACTACGTATCGTCGCCACTCTTCCAGATGAAAGTTTTCCCGGAAAAGCCTTTAATCCACCTTACCCGAAAAGTGAACTAAAAAATTTAGTTATCCATAAATAAATACGATAATATGAACAGTATTGAAACTCCGTTAATATGTGGGTTCAGTCCGTTAATATGTGGATTAATATAATCGTTGGTATATATAAATTTACCCTGATGTTTAATCACAGTGATTTTAAAACCACTCGGAAAAATGGTTTGTTTGGTCTTGACGATGTAAGTTTACTCATAAAAAGACTGTCCCCCTCCGAGATACGTCTAAGTAGTGACTTTTGTAGACTTCGGACTGATGAGGACTCCTGTTGCCGATCATTCTCCGACGTGTTTTGACAGTAGACATGGACGTTCGGTGTGAAACAGATATTGTCTTTACATTCGGTCACTAAAGGACGGAATGAGTTTGTCGAAGTAAGAAAGTTATTGGGAACCTTCAAAGGTCTTTTGTTTCGTATCGAAGGTCCGTTTCCAAGACGGAAGGTATGTTTCCTTTTTCTTACAGTAGTCTAAACTTCGGTTAAAGTCTTGATGACTACTCGAGGTCATAGGAACATAGAGACGGTTTCCCTTATATGACTTCCTTTTTGGTAAGGAAGGCTATCCGAGACTACACAATCAGTATTTTTGGTGTAAAATTCCCATAAGAATAGTAAAACCACGTGAGTCGAAGAATGTATCGATGTGTGTACATGTGTGACATTTTACTGGTAATTTTTTCGTTCGCCCTTTTTTTGTGATCAAACACCGATTCCTCTGTAAGTAAAAGGAATAACAACAAGTTACCGATTCAGGACAAGCTCGGAAACGTTGGGGTACCTGACGTCGTGTGGTCCGAAGGGGTCCTCAGTAAAAGGAATAAAGTGTTTATTTGTAGTCGAGAATAATCGTTCACGTCCGTTTGATTCTTGAACTAATTTAGACTACTCTATTCTATTTCGTCAAATAGAGGAAAATTACGTCCTTGTGGAGGAATGCTGAATAAGTATGTTGTTTACTTGATGACCTGTCCTTCTCGAGTTCCGGTTTCTGACGCAACGTCCCTACCCGACACTGTGTGTGGTGACGTCCGTCCTCCGCGAGGCGCGTCCACGACCGGCTCCCTACTCGTATTCTACCAGACTTAGAAATCTAATTTTGACTCGTAGTAGTAACAGGGACACTCCTCTTCGACTGACTTTGTTTGAACTAGACTAAAAAGAAGGGACTAAGTGACAACGGACAAAACTTTAGGTGGACGAGAAAAACTAGAACTTATTTCCTAGCTCTAAGTATAAGTGGGGATGGATTAGTACGTTTATAGGTACTCAGAACCACTCTAACAATTATTTTTGAACTCAATTCACTTTTTTCTTTTTCTATTATGAATAAAAAAAATTAACCTGTTATTAACGAAATGTTACAACACGACCGAAGACGGTATATTGTTACACGTAGTCAGTGTTAATATGTATATACGGGAGGGAGAAGTCTGGGAGGAGGGAGGTTCCAATATGAAAATTCCGTTCACTATTGGAAATCTTCCGTTTTCGTTTTTTTACGTGCAGTAGTTTTAACACATTTTAATCCCATAAATTTTGGTTCCGTCAATGTCACTATACTCGAAAGTATCGGTGTTTACAACGAAACGACGATTGGGTACAAGTTTGGGACCCAATTCGGAAACGTATGTTATTAAATTTTTTTTTTCTTTTTGTTGTAAATTAATAGAGGATTGTCCCGAGGTGTAAGGTATCTAAATCCTTTCACGGCCTCTTTTGTCTACCCGAAAGGTGGCCCATGAGATTCCGTTTTCAGCACGGTTGTGCTGTCGTCTCTCGCAATGTCATGTCCACCAGGGAACCACTTCTCTGGGAAGGAGTTTCTCGGCACCGGACCCTTGTCACTTCTCATGTCCACCAGAAATTTCGTCGAGGCCCCGTAAATGACTCACGGTTGTCGTACGGTTCGGGGTAGGACTCCTTGTACTTCCTACACTCATATTCTAAGTTGGATGTAGAAGTTACTCTCGTTAACACTTTTGTGTGTTTGGGTTGGTAGGTAACGTGCGTGCATTCTTTTGTGTCACTTTGTCAGATTTTAATGGATGTTAGAGTTTCGAAAAAATTTACACCGAAATATTGAGTAGGATAAAAGGCGGTTTAGTGGAAAAAAATTATTCATTGACTACTTCGTGTCATTACTTTGCTTATGGGTACTCGATCAGTCCTTTAGCTCACCGGACGATTGTTATGACAAGGGTGAGGACGAGGGGGTCGTGGGGGTGGGAGGGGCCTATTGATGATAAAGTCGACGGGAAAGGAATAAGTTCAACAGAAAAGGGAGTAGGGGAGAAAAAATGAGAAAAATAGTATACATATAGGAAGTGGTTGTGACAAGCAAAACGACTAGAGTCTTTAAGTATTTTTACCATAGCTAAGACGGACTTAAGGAGAGACTTCGGGGATTCGACACGCACGCACGAGTCAGTGCAGGTTAAGAAACACTGGGGTACCTGACGTCCGGGGGATTCGACTCATAGTGTAGTTCAGTCCATTGTGCAAGACTCGTGCGAAGTATTGTGCCCACCCTGGCGTGACCCCAGACCTACCTGTCGACCGTTTTCCTTCAATTTGGCCTCAGATTTGACTTACAGCCTCCGTGTGTTTACATCAACTTATGTCATGGTAAATGGTCGAGTTTGTAGAAAGGAAAGTAAGAAGGGGTGTTTGCGTGTCGTAGGTCCGGTGTATGTCCCCCGGACCGCAGGACAACGGGTCACGGAAAAAAGAACACCTCCGAGAATTCGGTCCCCTGGACTCGATGAGACCCGACTTCTCTAAGATTCGGTCCAGAATCTTAAGGTCCGCTTTCCGTAGACCCGCAAGAACAAGGAAAGTCCTAAAGTACGGTGATGCACAAACTCGAAATATTTCCTTTGTCGAGATATCCTTTTGGTAATTCATAGCCGGTACTACCTGGAGAAATCAGGAGAGGCTTGAAGTCGGTTCCTCTCTTTTCGGACGTCCCCGGTGTAGTGATAATCTTAGTGAGTTTCCTCCCATTGGCAAATGGTCGGGACCTTATTTAAAATTCTACTCGCAATACCCGGTAATTGAACCTCGAGTCTACATATTCGAGGTAGTAAGGGTGTCGTTTAATCGTTCTTGAGTCGTCACCGGTATCCTGACCTTTTCCAGTCAAAAGTAAGGTTAGGGTTTCTTTCCGTTACGGTTTCTTACGAGTTTGATGGTGTGTTAACGTAAGTAGAGTGAGCGATTATTTCATTACGAGTTTTAAGAGGTTCGGTCCGAAGTCGTTATGCACTTGGCACTTGAAGGTCTACAAGTTCGACCAAAATCTTTTCCGTCTCCTTTGTCTCCAGTTTATCGGTTGTAGGTGACCTAGTACCTTTTTCGTTCTCTCAAGGTCTTTTTGTAGATAAAGACGAAATAACTGATACGGTTTCGGAAACTGACACACCTAGTGTTATTTGACGTCTTTTAAGACTTTCTCTACCCTTAGTGGACTGGACGGAGAACTCTTTAGACATACGTCCAGTCCTTCGTTGTCAATCTTGACCTGTACCTTGTTGTCTGACCAAGGTTTATCCTTTTCCTCATGCAGTTCCGACATATAACAGTGGGACGGATAAATTGAATATACGTCTCATGTAGTACTCTTTGTGACCTGACCTCCTTTGTGTCCGACCTTAGTTCTAACGACCCTCTTTATAGTTAGTGGAGTCTGTATGTCTACTGTGGTGGGAATACCGTCTTTCACTTCTCCTTGATTTTTCGGAGAACTACTTTCACTTTCTCTTCTCACTTTTTCAACCGAATTTCGAGTTGTAAGTCTTTTGCTTCTAGTACCGTAGACCAGGGTAGTGAAGTACCTTTTATCTACCCCTTTGTTACCTTTGTCACAGTCTGAAATAAAGCCCCCCGAGGTTTTAGTGACGTCTACCACTAACGTCGGTACTTTAATTTTCTGCGAATGAGGAACCTTCTTTTCAATACTGGTTGGATCTATCATATAAGTTTTCGTCTCTGTAATGAAACGGTTGTTTCCAGGCAGATCAGTTCCGATACCAAAAAGGTCACCAGTACATACTTACACTCTCAACCTGACACTTCTTTCGACTCGCGGTTTCTTAACTACGAAAATTTGACACCACAACCTCTTCTGAGAACTCTCAGGGAACCTGACGGTCCTTTAGTTTAGTCAGGTAAGATTTCCTCTAATTAGGACCCACAAGTGACCTTCCTGACTACGATTTCGACTTTGAGGTCATGAAACCGGTGGAGTAAGTTTCTCAACTGAGTGACCTTTTCTGGGACTACGACCCTCCCTAATCCCCGTCTTCCTCTTCCCCTACTGTCTCCTACTCTACCGACCTACCGTAGTGGCTGAGCTACCTGTACTCAAACTCACTTGAGGCCCTCAACCACTACCTGTCCCTCCGACCACACGACGTCAAGTGTCCCAGCGTTTCTCAGCCTGTGCTGGCTCGCTGCCTTGACTTGACTTGAACGCGAGTTGATGTGGTGATGGGTGTGTGACCTCCTTGAGGAACGTAGTTTAGATTTTCGGAACCTCGAGAGTTTCTCGAATTCAGGGAATATTCGTGGATTTCAATGTTATTCTTAGGACCCAGGACCTACGACCTCCTTCCCGGAACAGAGACTACCGGTTCGACTGTAGGACTCACTTTCCCTCAAGTAAAAGGTTTGTGGGCAAGTCTGATGTCCGTCACTCGCCCCGTGTAGGTATTTACACTTTTGGAAACTGATTCACCCCTCCACCCTCTCTCGGAGATCCTCAGAGTCTGGACGAAGAGACCAGAATCGGGTCTTTCCCTTTCTTTGCGGGGAGTCTGTAGTTCATACTGTTCTTCCTTCTACAAGTCCTCCGTCTACCTCGGTCCTCCCTTTCACAGACCTTTCGTCTGTTCACAGGACCTTACTTTCCTCCCAATCTAAATTTTAACTTACGGTACACATTTTGTCTATCGATAACCCTTCGACACATTACGTCCTTTGAGTCGAACCACGAGACACTACTGGATCTCCCCACCCTACCCATCCCCCACATATGAATGCCGACTAAGTACAACAACACACCATCTTTCGTTGTATCGTACCATTTCGTTGACAGGAGGTTAATTTCTCGCTACCATGTCCCTCCCTCCTCCCTCTCTCCAAGTCCTACCCCTTGTGCACGTATGGACACCGCCTAAGTACAACTACATGCCGTTTTGGTTATGTTGTAACATTTCATTAATTGGAGGTTAATTTTATTTATTTAAATTTAAATTTTTTACAAATTAGTTTATTCAATGTGATTAACTCAAAGTAAATATGGCAGACGAACAATGTAAATCGGGAAAAACATCTATACTGGGGGGAGGGGTGGGGTCGAAGTCCTGGACATACCGGATTCCTCTCGGTTTTTGGTCTCGAAATGGAAGTGCTTCGTGTCAAGATTCTTCGTGGTCCTACGGGTGCCCCGACTCTCACCACCGCCGTTTTCCTGAGCTCGTCGTCCAAAGGGCTCCTCTCTTGATACCCAGTCTGGTGGAGGGAACAAGATATGAGACTCTCGGAGGAAGAGGAAAGAGAGACGACGACCCCCGTCCCGTCACGGTCGCCTTTCCTGGGAAGTACAATCACGGAGTAAATACGGGTTTACTGTAAGGTCTGGGTGGAGTTACCTTGTCTTGGAGTACCTTCCGTCGTCTTGGAGTACCTTCCGTCGTCTTGGAGTACCTTCCGTCGTCTTGTCTCACCAGTCCGTCGACCGTACCCCCACACCCCAGGATCGGAGGATGGGTCCTCCTCACATCGAAACCCGTTCACTCCGTCTCCAGGGAGCAAACATCTACTCCTACTACCTGCACGGATGTCGTATCACAAGAACAATTTACTCAATTGTATGTGGAGAATCTTTACTGGACCGAGTTTTCGTGAACTATTTGCAGTCCATTGTATTGATCACCAAAGGTTGAATCTCGAGTCTCTACACATTCGAGGATTTTTCATTACCCCTGTGAGTACGGTTTCATAGAATAAATTTTGTGTATAAACATTATAAAATAGGTCTTGTAAGACCAAAGGTACTGAAGGGTGTAGATTTTTATATTAGTAAATTATTCGTTTTTATATCAATACTTGTTACGCAATTGTCTCCTTTTAGTTCCTTTTGATGTTTACTTGTGTGGTTTGTCCACCTTTCTACGAGCTGGGAGGTTACTTTCAGTTGAAAAAAAAAAATTTCAGTTGAAATTTGTGTTTAGTTTGTAAATCAGAGTCAAATCTTTCTCCTTCGATCACGGTCCCTCCGCACTTCTTTGTCTGACCAGAAAGGATCTCTGCTGGTCGGAATAGTTGCTTCCGGACCTTTGCACGTGCGGTCGTTGAGGTGGAAGTCCGAGGATAGGGTTTTTATGACTTTCGAGGGTTCTTACGAGACGTTGTAAAAAGTGTCATAGTTTACTGACCTTGGTTGATTTGTAAGTAGTTTTACCCTTACCACTTTTTATATTGTTATGTTGGTTCCTTTGGACAATACTTCGGTAATTTTACCATTTAAATGGAAATGTACGATGTCCCACTTTTCCGGGTATCATCTAGTTTTGAATTTCATTTTTTTGTCCTAGTACGATATGTATATCAGATATGACTGACGTAGTACGCATTCAGATTTCGTCATGGACGGGTTGTCTTTACTCCGTTCGGTGCACACCTTCAAATCTAAAAGGTCATCGGTGTAATATAGGTTTTATAATAAACTTGTGAAGTAGTTGTATTACTTTCGGATTCACTCTGTAGACTGTAAGTAAAAAACACGAGTTGGAACCTCTAGACCACACATGGGTAGGGTCGAATCCGGTCGGAGTCGGGTCCACGAGTTGTCAGTGCACAATGAATGACCTAAATGGGATGACCTGTGCCACCCAGACCGTATGTACACGTCAATTGTCCTCGACAGACTCTTACCCTAATGTCTCGGGAACAGAACGGACGTAATATACTTACCAAAGTTATTAGTAAACATAATTTGTTTTTTTTTTTTTTCTCTCTCGTACCACTTTTTAACGAAATTAAAAGGAACTCTCGACATTGTCCTCTCGTCTGTCGCGTCGAATTTAATTTCGAAGAAAGTCTGACAGGAACGAGAAAGGGGTCCTCCGACACCCCTCCCCTTGGAAGTAGGGGTGCGGAACCAAGAGACAAGGAGTCCACCGAGGCATGAACGTCGTTAGGAAGGGAAGGAGAGAGCAGAGGAATACTGGTTGTAGGGACGGTCTACCCAACTCTGTCCTTCGGTTGTAGGCGCGGTAGTGACTTCTCCCTTTGTTCGACCACTTGTCAACGGTCCAGGTCTGTGACACGGTCCGTCCGTGAAGTGGATACAGACTAGTGTATTAGGAGGTTATTAGAATATTACGTCCATGGTACTGTTAAAAAGTCTAATTCTTTATGTTCGAGTCTTCCAATAGACGAGGTTGCACAGTCTCGACTCTTACACATTGGCGTTATGGGTATACCAGGTGCCGTTCTAGCACCGGTGTCTCGGACTCTAGTGGGTAGGGTTCCAGTACTAGAATAGAGATAATTTTAGTACGACATTCTGTTGACATACAGATCCTCCTTTCGTTTAGGGTCCGTAGAAAATAAACGTTCTTGTAGTCTTGGAGTGTAAAGAGGAAATTCGAACAAGTATGTAGGAGTTTACATGCATAAAGGTGAATCTGTTTGGTGACAGTGGGTTTTGAGTTACAGTTTTAGTTCGTAATAGGAACGGAAGAAATAAAGACAGGTAGGAGTACCACCTTTGAAGTTCCAGTATTTACTGAGAAGAAGACAACGGACATATCGGTCTACAAACTCAAGATTGGACTCATTAGGGATTTACTGATGTTTGTTTGTCACTATTCGTGTGAATCGTGGGTCTAGAATCAAAGATTTATGGTCAGAAGTTATTTTCCTCTGACTGTCTGTAGTGGAATTTGTTCCCTAGTTGCACTGTGGTGGACATTACTCTGTGACTGTAGTGTCTAGAGGGTTCTACCAGGTAGAGGACACTCTTTCGGTGCAATAAAGACTACACAAGAACGGGTTTTAAATATTGAAGGTAGATTCGTGCCCTTTTGTAATCTGTCTGAGACTCCAAGTAAGATGTTTTATCGACTGGTTAAGAGAGTTTCACGGTTCTCGTTTTCCTCTTTGACTTTAACTCCAGACTGCGGTTTGTCTCCGCTGGTCCGTCAACACCACGATTTGGGTTGTACCTTAGGATCCACCCGAGGACGGTCCCTTCCAACCACCACCCTTTGGACCCGTTCAAGGGTAGTCCGAACATCTGTTCAATTGTCATAACATGTTTACAAGTAGAGGACCAAAGTCACTAATGTTACATGAATACTCCACAATTGTAGTACCCTTAAACCTCTATTTATGTGTCTTTGAGACGATAAAAATGTTGAAAAGATATTCCGATTCTAAAAGTATTTCTCAAAAAATTTATGACGTACCTGTTCATCAACCTACTGTACCTGTTCGGCAACAGGTACGAATTTGAGTGGGATGACAGAGGGTGACTGCCACGGCAAGGGTCAGAGGTACACATAGGTCATGGACAAGTAAGAAGGGTCGGGTGAGTCGAGGGTGACGGGCGGACTGGTCGTGGCGATGTCGTGTGAACATCGACCCTCTTGGACGAGAGGAGAGCACCGTGTGCCCCGCACGACCGAACAATTGAAACACTTAAATACAAAATAATAGGTTACTCCTATGTTTTACACACGTCTGTTCTTGTAGTCCCGTGTGTATTGAGGAGAGTGAAATTTTACCTGACGAAAAATTACGCCAAGGACCCTCGGATGACTTAATCTTTTGTCTCCAGTAAGTTTAGATAGGTCCAAATAGGACTACTAAGGCATACTTGTCACTGTGATAGTAGGTCTCTTCTACCATATAATATAATGGTCTGTATGTAATATTTGTATATAATATAACGGTCTGTATATAATACTTGTCAAATCAAATATCGATTCAGAATGGTGTCTTTTACTGTCATAGTTTATGTATGTGTACGTACGGTCTTAAATCTTACAGATAACTCAAGAGGAGTCTCCTCGGGACCGGGAGGTTGTCGTTCTCTTACGGTAGAAAGACAACTTGTTTTATTCGTGTCATAATCTGAGGTTGGTCTGGACCTCGACAGTCTTTCAGATTACCCACCGATAGGACTTCGATTGCTACACTTTATAATCCTTGTGTAGTTGTTTTTCCTTTACCCCTCTTTGATCGTCGACTTTTCGTTCGAGATAGTGCTCCGGGTTTACCTCTCTGGACCACAGTCGTACGTCCATATTCCTTCAAGTGTGGGTCGTCCTACAGTCACAGTCTCCACAGTGTTCCCCGCCCCCGTTAGAGGGTCTATTGCGGGATGACCCATGCTCCGTCTCGTGTGATGTGTGTGTGTCACCTCTGAGGGTTTCACAAACCATGTCGGAGACTACTGTGGTGGGATTACCGTCTTTCGCTTCTCCTTGAGTTCTCGGAGAACTACTCGTAGTCTCTCAATTTTTCGATCGAATTCTGAGTTGTAATTTTTTTTGTTTCTAGTACCGTAGACCAGGGTAGTGAAGTACCGTTTATGTACCCCCCAATTTCCCTTTGTCATTGTCTGAAGTAAAAGAACCCAAGGTTTTTAGTGACTTCTGCCACTGGTGTCGGTGTTTTAATTTTCTGCGAACGAGGAACCTTCTTTTCGATGCGGTTTGGATCTGTCATGTAATTTTCGCGTCTCTGTAGTGAAACGGTTCATCCCAAGATCAGTTTCGATACCAAAAAGGTCACCAGTACATACCTACACTCTCAACCTGGTATTTCTTCCGATTCGTGACTTCTTGACTACAGAAACTTGACACCACAACCTCTTCTGAGAACTCTCAGGGAACCTGACGTTCCTCTAACTTGGTCAGGTAGGATTTCCTTTAGTTGGGACTTATAAGTTGGTCTTCCTGACTACGACTTCGAGGTTATGAAACCGGTGGACTACGCTTCTCGGTTAAATAACCTTTTCTGGGACTACGACTCTTTCTGACTCCCGTCCTCCTCTTCCCCTGCCGTCTCCTACTCTACCAACCTATCGTAATGACTGAGGCACCTGTATTCGACTCGTTTGAGATCCTCTTTCGTCTCCTGTTCCTTCGGACTACACGATGTCAGGTACCCCAGCGTTTCTCAGTCCGTGCTGACTCGTTGACTTGTTGACGAGAGGTCCTAGAGTCGGATTAGGCCCTCTGCACCGCACTGTGTCTTTGACAGTCTCGTTCGGACGAGTCACGTGTGTCCAATGTCCGTCCGTCTCTTGTACGGGACCAATACTTGACCAATTGTTAAGCGTACGTTTGAACCCTTAAAAAAAACAGGTACGGTTCAAAATTCTAAAAAAAAAAAAAATGAATAAAACATGAGTTCATATCGACTAAGTGTTACAATACTGTCAAAGTCCACTTGTCACTTCCCTGAGTCGGTATGTATATGTATGTAAATAGGTTTGAGGGGAGGGTAGGTCCGTCGGTGTATTGTGGTTCGTCTCAAGGGACACGATATGTCGTCCAGGAACAACCAATGGGTAAAATTTGTCTCGTCACACATGTACAGGTAGGGTTTGAGGGATTGATAGGTAATGGGGGTAGGAAGGGGGTCCGTCGGTATTCAAACAAGAGATTAAGACACTCAGAGAAAGACAAGACATTTCTTTGGACCCTTAAGACTACCATTAGTCGTCTCGGTTCTTCCCGGGTGACCCAAACGTCCGGGTCGACCCGTTCCCCTCTTCTTTGCCTCACTGTCGATCCCTACTTTCCTTTCGTTGTCCACTCCGTCTCTTATTCCGGCCCTTCCTTCTGCCCTCACACCCTGTGCCTCGGGACTCACCGGTTCTCGGGACCTCGAAGAGTCACGGGTGGGCCGGTTCGGTGGCACCGCGACCCAAGTAGGTCCAAGGGGTGCAGTCTGGGACCCTACTCCTAGGGATAGATTCCCGAGCTAGGCCGTCCCGAGAGCCCTTTCCCCTCACCCCAGCACTTGACCCCCTCCCTTCCTTCGGGGAATCCCCACACCGCCAGTCCTTTCAGGACTCACCTTCGTGAAGACGAGTCGGACACGTCTTCGAGACCTTTGTCGCACCCGGAGCGTCTCTCGGCGGGACAAGGGTCCCGGCCCTTTGACCCTCGATGTCGAGAATCTACGGACAGCCAATTTCCTGACAGGGGGCGTCCCCGTCCTCCCTGTAATGAAGAGTCCAAGGACCTTCGAAACTGTCTCTGGGTCCTGGACTCACGACCTCCTTCGTTCGCGGTCCGTCGCACGTCCCCCATCAGGTCCCGTCTGCTTCTTGTATTGTCGTCACCAAGTGGTCCGGGAACATAGAGATGGTCACCCGTGGTCCCCTTATCCTCGGAGAACGACGGAAGGTCTGGCTATGAACCTCTTCGGACAGAGTGGGCTACGTGTCCATTCTTTTCGGTCAAGATCTTATGGTCGGGTCTTCGTGTTCAAGATAAAAGGTTTTCTGACCGGGGTTTATCGCGGGAAGTATTTCCGGGGGACTCGAGTTTCGGTAGTGACTGTGTGTGTCCCGTACAGGTGATCATCAGTGAAGGATCGTCGTAAGTTTTCAGGAGACGAGTCTGTGGTGGATAGTTGATCTTCGGTCCGTCCTTTCCCTCATAAACTTCCACGACCACAGTCGGACCACTAAAGGGGCCGTCGAGTCAACCATTTATTAGACGGACGTTAAGTCCTCTGGACCGAAGTTGAGGACCCAACCCTTCTAGGGGACCTCTTCCCTTTCCGATGGGTGAGGTCATAAGACCGGATCTCTTCGGGTACCTGAGATATCAGGTACCCTAACGCTTGTCACCCTGTACTGACTCGCTGAAGTGAGAGTGACGATCGATCGTGGTTTCATCGTGTGACTTCTGGAGTGCTAAACTCTCTCGTCACAAATTTAAAAAGTAGGTCTTATTGGGAGTATATCTCTTCCGAACGTAATTAGTCGGACTTTCTCTCCAATGTATAAAGTATGAAATTTTTGGTGTGATAAAAGACGTTGATGGTATTAGTTTAGTACAAATGATACGAATCCGTACAAACCTGTAGAAGGACCCTGGACCCGATTACACTAAATATTTTCTGACAGAAAAGGACACCCAACCTTTGTTTCATGATTGTGAACGGTGTATACACGGTGAACACTTCTCTTGGGTAGCAATCGAGGTGGAAAGACATACCCGCCGACGCCGACTGAGTGGAACTGTAGTGGGAGCTTCGCAGTCTGTACCTGAGAGTGAGAGAGAAGGGTAACTCCTTTTGGAGTCTTATTTCTTTCGTTAAAGAATTTCCACTCCGCAACCCAGAAGACTTTTGTTCTCACGGAAACAGTATCCTTTACGGGAGATGGCTACTGATTTTAGTCGAGAGGGGAGGGGTGTTTTTTACGGTGTATAGTATATTCGGAGATCAACGTCTCTTGCCTGTCTGTTCCTCTTCTCGTTCTTTTGTCATTGCACCTTCCTCTTCTTTCAGAAAAGGACCCATTGACCCTTATCTGGTTAGATGGTCCAAGAATGGACTTTGATAAATGTCATGAATATCCGATTAAATATGTGAATTTATTCGCAGAGTGTCAGGTCATTGTTGTAGAATATGGGACAGTGATTTCGTTGTCCATATTAGTTATTTCCCGAGATTTTAAAGGTAGGGTGCGTATTTACGACGACCGTATTATCTAATAATAAAGGTAGTACGTATTATGTAAGTTCACGCACGGACCTGGGTCACAAGGAGTGTAATCTTTTCGGGTGATCGTTCAATTTTTATTTGTTCCCTTGTAACCGATGAACCTATTATGTGATTTCTTTGTTTAGTAGAAGGGGTTCTTTGTTTCACTTAGATTCAGCGTCCGTGCCAAAGAGACATATTTAATAGTAAGTATACGTATGACTCTGAGGTCGGATCGCTCACCCTACCAGTACCACTCCTTTGTGATCGTGTTGACGAGGAGCATCATTTTGTATTCACACAAGTTGAGACGGTCTTTTTGGTTGTCGACGAGTTCTATGTTAGACCAACCTTCGATGACGCACGCGGTGTCTTTTTAGAGTTAGACTCTAAGTATTTGGATTTTGTACTAATTCTTGTTCTTTGGGTAAGTGTCACTCCATGTCAGAGACCCGGAATCCCTCTATACGTTTCTGACGAAAACCTGATCCTTACGGTTTGGGAGTATTGTTGTTTCTATAAAAAAAGAATTCGTGGAACTCGCGGGAGGGTTCTGGAAAAGAAGTTCTTGGCAAAAACAGGAAATAATACACATTCAGTTCTCTCTCATGTGACCTTAAAATCGAGTCCGAGAATGATTGAGTAGTAAGGATTATTAATTGTACGTTATACGAGTAGAGATTGATTTATAGTTTAACTCACAAAGGGGACTTTTCGCAGAAATTTTCGTTGGGTTACAAGAACAAAAAGTACTAGTCCCAAGGTTTTTAATTCCCAAATAAGCTAACAGGTAATCGAAGCACATTATCCCGTTAATCAATAGCAAACTATTTCATGATGTCCTATGCACCGTCCATATAAGCCAACTCAGTGAGTAAAATGAACCCTCATGTTCGCCATAAAAGCACGTGAAAGCATTCCAAGTCGCGAAATGTGAGGTCTAAAAAGAGACGGAGTGACCAAAGGTCGGGGAGCAACTCCATGGTCTATTGGGCGAAGTTCCCTTCCTGACTTTCGCCTTCGAATCTCCCGAGGAGGGTTCTGAGGGTCACCAGTTGTCCTACCCCGTGAGAAGGTTTTGGTCTTTGCGGTCTCTCACGTCGGGGGCCGGGGTCGGAGTGTGGGAAAGAAAGTAGTCGTTAGTGCCGGCCGTGGGGACCCCGACCGCCTCTACGTGGTCCACTCCCGCTGGGGCGGGGGTCGGGACAATGTCTGAGGTGACGGTTGGAGCACAGTAGGCCCAAGCCGGGACAAGGGGTGGGGNCGGTTCTCCCGCTCCTTAATCTTTGAAGGAGTTTGCCTTTCCCCCGCCGGTCGGGTGTCCCGACTTCCCGAGCGGGTCCACGCCCCGTTGGCGCTCTTCAAAGGTCCACTCCTACGCCTTCATGGACAGGGAGGGGGCGGGTCTGGCCAACCGGGTCCGCGCGCAGGACCCCTGTTGTGTGGGCGCCCGCGCGGTCCGTGGGGAGACGTGTGCACCTGTCCACCCGTGGTCCGTGGGGTTTGCACGGGGACGGGGTCACTTCTGTTTGGCCGTCTGCTGCACAGGCCCTGTAGGTCTTGAGTTTTTTTTTTTTTTTTTCAAATTCCCCCCTACGCCACGCTTACATGTTTTCCGGGGTGGGGGAGTGGCGGGGGGCGCGGCCGTGGTTCGCGTTTGGGCTCCTCGGGGCCGCCGCCGCCCGCGACCCCCCTCGCCGCAGGGCAGAGATTGAAGTTAGCGACGTTGACGACGCCTTCGGCCCGACAGAGGCCGAGCGGCGTGGACAAAGACAGCTGAGGCTCCTGGCTCAGGGCGTGTAGGTAAGACTGGAACTCCTGTAGGACCTTTAGGGTGTGAGGTGGGGCCCCAAGTCGTCATGAGGGTGGGGGAGGGGCGTCCCTGACTTCGGGTGAGCCCCGGGCGGTCCTCCCTGGTGGAGTTTTATGGGTGGGGCGCCGCCTCATTCTTTCGCGAGGGGCGCGGGAGGGCTCCAGGGGGCTCGTAGGAATCTAGGCGCCGAAGGGGTGGGGGAACGGCGGCGCGGGGCGGGGGTCCAACTCGGGGGTGGAAAAGAGGGGTGGGGCGTTTACCTCCTTGTGTGGGGGGCTTAAGTCTAGGAAACCGTACGCTCTCCCAGTGGGGGGCTTAAGTCCCAAGGGGGAGAAACCGTGCTCTCTCCCAGCGGGAGCATTCTAGCGCGACGTCTCGTGGCTCCACCCCTAGGGGCTCATCCCCGGGTGGCGCCCGCCGCCCCACCCTTCCCGCCAGGGACGCCGGTCCCGAGGCTCGGCCTGTCACGGCCCCCGAAGCCGGCCTGGCGCGGCCCCGCTCCTGTCGATGCCGTCCCGAAGCCCCTCGGCCCCATGCCAGGACCGGCCCCGCGAGGGCCTTGTCGGTTTGAAAGAGGCGGTGGACTTCAATCCCCGAGCCTCCGCCGCGCCTCGACCCTCCGAGGCTCCTCACCGGCCGCGGGGCTGCCTTGACGCCCCATGGCTCGGGGGCGCCCGGCGCGCGGCGCGGCGGGAGGGGGCGCGCGGCCCGAGCCGCGCCGGGCGCGAGTGGACCGACATCTCGAGCGACTGGCTGTACTGGCGCGGCCGGCCCGGCTCGGGCCTGCGCCACGGGAGCCGCCCGCCGTCCAGGGCCGCCGAGAGTCAGGAGCCGGCCGGGCAGGCCGCGGTAGAAGACGGGCTCAAAGAGCCGAGAAAGGGGAGGAGAGGCTGGACGAGGCGGCCGAAGGACCTCCGCGGCGCCGGCCGAGCGACAGACGCCCTCGCTGGAAATGAGGGCGCCGCCGCCGCCGCCGCCGCCGCCCGCCCACCCCCTCCTCCGGCGCCGCGGCGAGGGGCGAGTCCATACCCTCCGCCGCGCCCGCGCGGCCTCCCTCGCCCGCCCGCGCGCCGGCCACGCGGCGGCGGCGGCGGAGGATACGTGGGATGCCCCCGGCCCGGGCGGCGGCGCCCCAGGGGCCCCGGCCCCGCCCCGGCGCGCGTCTCGCTAGCGGCTGGCGGGGGACGGCCGGCGGCCCGCGCGCGCCCCATCCACGACCGGGACGTGGACGGCGCGCGCCGGGGGAGCGCCTGACGCGGGGCCCTCCGACCCGCCCGTGGGTCTCCTCTGGTCCTTTCGTTTTGTGTTTCTTCTCCTTCTTGGTCTCTTCCCTTTTCTCCTTATTTTTCCTCTCTGCGGACGCCGGATTTCAGAAGTATGTAAAAAGGACACCCAAAAGGGACCCGCAATTGTAAGGGTAATAATTTTAAGTCAATACCCATCGGATAATTTCTGCTAAACCTCTATGAGCTCTAACAGACGTGGTTTATCGCGGGCCGCGACTTTAGACTCGCGTTCGTTGCACTCTCAGCTTTGGGAAGAGGTGAAAACGTCTAAAGTGGGTGTCGGAGGTTGATCCGAGGGCCGGCGAGGTTGCCTCTTGACAAACGGAGAGACCCTTTGGAGTGTAAAGGGGGGAGGGAGGGAGAGTGCGTGTGAGGGTCGGGGAGGCGGCGAGAGACAGAGTAAATGAAACCAGCGAAGACGGTCACTGTGGATCGTCGAAACGCGAGAGAAGCCGAAGGTTTCTTTTCATCTTTAGAATCGGTTTTTCCTTTTCTGAACCGTCCTCAGACATTTCCGTCTCGTTCCCGACATCCTCCTCTGCGCCAGAAGGCCCAACCGAAAACATGGACTTACTCCCTACTGAAGACTTTCGTCAAGAGTCGGTCTCGTAGGTACAGACGCCGAGAAGGCCTCGGGGTGACGGCCCGCCCTCTAAGAGTCTGGGCAGGGTAAATTCTGGAAGAGCGAACCTTTCGTCCTAGGGATAAATCAGGTGGACGACGGGAAGAGTTGGTACGGAGGAGTTACTCTTAGTGGGCCCCTCGAAATTGTCAAGGTGGCACTCCTTGAGGTAAACCGCTTCCCACCCTGGGGTCATAGACTTCAAGGGGGGGATTAAGATTTCTTAGTATGAAGGTCCCAACTGGTTACGGTTACTGGATTCGAACCTGCTGAGAAGAACCTAGACTTTCCCTCGAGGATAGGACAGAGAGAGGGAGTTTTTGGAGAGACGTCTCACAGGAAGGGACATAAGACCATCAAGAACTTCACACCGGGGGTCCCGGTTATCGTAGTGGACCTTTAAAAATCTATATGTTTTATACCCCGGAGTAACTCCTGGTTAGTCTTTCCGACCCTCACTCCGAGTTGTGGACACAGAGGTGTAGAGCGGGCCCAGGAAGGGAGAGTCCATTCTTTCGGAGGAAACGATTCTGAGTCGGGTGGCGATGAGGTCTAGGGGAACGGAAGAGGTGGGGACACGAGTGAGTCACCAGGATGGTAAGGTTGTCGTCCCTTCATACATACTCTCCACGAGTTAGCACGGACTAAGAATCGCTGGGTACCTCACACCAGGTGGCCGAAGAGACAGGTACCTTAAGAGTTCCGTTCTTATTACCTCACCCATCGGTAACGGAAGAGGTCCCTTAGAAGGGGTGGGTCCTTAGTTCGGGCCCAGTGGGTGTGACGCCCGTCTAAGAAATGGGAGGTTCGTCAGTCGGGAGAGTTGACCGAGAACTGAAAGGGGAGACAAGAAAAGACGAGGCGAACAACTCCATCATTGAGGACACCTGAAGGGAATGGGTGCAGATCGGGGAGACATTAAGGGACCAAGAGTTGTGAAAGACGTGTAACCTTAGTGAAAATGTTTCTGTTTACGGACCGAGGGTGAGGGTCTTTAAGACTAAACCGAACAGACCCCACGACAGACTCGTTCCTCTAAAAAGTCGTAAAAGTCCACCAAGATTACCGTCAGTTCCAATTCTCTGAGACGAGAGTAAGGAAGGATCCGTCAAGGGAGAGTCGGGGTAGGATAACTTTGACGGCAGAGACAGACTTCGAACCCCACCCTTGACTGAGAGCGATACAAGAACAGGGGGGAACCGGAGATAGTAAAAAGAGGAGACAAAAGGGCCGAAACGATTGGTGTGGAAGAAGAAAGAGAAGGACTTATTTTGACGCCGGGTAAAGGGTCTAGAGTTGAAAGAAGAGTCGGTGCGGGGGATAGAGAGGAGAGTGACGTTACAATTGAGAGTTTAGGTCGAGATTGGAGATCTGGGTGAAGAGGTGGACGGCCCATCTGTTACGATCGTTAGGGAGATTCGGGAGACTGGTTGGACTCTGAGTGCACTGGTAGGAAACAGGGGTGGGGGTTGGGTCCAGGTTGAAAGACCGAAGGTAGTATGGACCGTACTTAATTTTCGACTTAAGTGCGACTGACTCGACTTAGTGCAGGGACTCCTCCGAGGATGAGAACCGGTCTTGAAACACCTACAGATTACTTCTTAACTACGAAAACTTGACACCACAACCTCTTCTGAGAACTCTCAGGGAACCTGTCGTTCCTCTAGATTGGTCAGGTAAGATTTCCTCTAGTCACAAGAAACCTTCCTGACTACGATTTCGACTTTGAGGTTATGAAACCGGTGGAGTACCCTTCTCAACTGAGTAACCTTTTCTGGGACTACGACCCTCCCTAACCCCCGTCCTCCTCTTCCCCTGCTGTCTCCTACTCTACCGACTTACCGCAGTGGCTGAGCTACCTGTACTCAAACCCACTGGAGGCCCTCAACCACTACCTGTCCCTCCGGACCGCACGACGCTAAGTACCCCAGCGTTTCTCAACCTGTGTTGACTCGCTCACTTGACTAGACTTGACTTAGGGTGTTAGTCTATATCCGAAAGGGAGGAACCTTATTATTATTTTTATAAACTTTTGAATGAAACACGGTCCTTTTTCGTAAACGGTTCACGAGATGAAGACACTAGAACAGACTCGGAGTTTCGTTGGAAAATCTCCGCCAAGTCTATAATTGACAAAGTGTCCACTCGTTTCACTCCGACTCCCACAACCCCTCTGTAAGATCCAGTCTTTCGGTCATAGCTTGAGTTTGAGATAGTGTGAGATCTCGGATTCGTGGACGGTCGTAAAGGACTTGGAATCACGGCCCCCTATGATTAGGCCAACCGGGTACACATACGTACAAATAATTCATGGGATCTACCATATCCCGAGTATGAAAATTCTTCGTGACGAGACACGAGGTACCAAAGAGTCCCATTTCTCTTCTGTGAGTAACATTCACTGAACGAGAGGAAGGACTGTCTACCGTGAAAGGTAGTGTATGTTTACTCCTTCTTGAAACTTGAAGGTTTCGTAAGTAGACGTGACGTGGGACATTACACACACATGATTATAGGGACACACACACACGATTCAGTGAAGTCAGCACAGGTTGAGAAACACTGGGATACCTGACATCGGACGGTCCGAGGAGACGGATACCCTAAGAGGTCCGTTTTTATGACCTTAAAACGGTACGGGAGGAGGTCCCCTAGAAGGGTTGGGTCGCTACACTGGACACAGAGAATGTAGAGGATGTAACCGTCCGCCCAAGAAATGGTGATCACGGTGGACCCTTCGGGTGATTATAGTGACCGAAGAGTTGTGATCCGAGATTCCGTCCTTGTTGTGTCTGGGTAACGAGTTTCGTCTGGAGTTCTTTATCATCCACTTAACACGACCTGGATCACTAAACTCAGATCGTTTCCGCTACCCCTTAGTGAAGGTACTCATGCAATTTTCTGACACTGAAACAGAACGACCTTAAAAGAGACCGTAAAGAGTATACAAACGAGGGTACTTCGTTCGATTGGATAACATTCGGCGGGATACCTCTCTAAGTTCACTGTTCTTTGACTCCCATCGGAGTCTGGTTGTCGTGAGCTTTTGACTTAAGAGGGTCACGACTCACTCACTCGAACCGTCGTCTAAGACGTGATCGGTTCCGAAGTCTAAACTGAACTTCTGGTGTGGGGGTCGACCGTGAAACTACCGTCTGTGCACCCTGTGGGTCTTCGATTCCTACGTCTTTTCGACACAGATTTAATTTGACACTCTATTATTTACACATACCAAACCTCGGTGATTCAAAACCCTATTAAACAATACGTCGTTCTCCACCGATTCTGTTAGTGTATGTTCTTCATAGGACGCCACTAACAGGGTGACCGTGCTTGAAGTAGGATCGTTAAAGAGAGGAGGGGAAGAGCCATCCAACCAAAGGGTTTATAAGGATGAATGATTCCGTCGTAGAAGTTTGACACCAGACACCACGGGACTAATTATGTCCTGAAAAGTTCCTCGGTAATCAGGTATCAAACAGAATTCTTTTAGATAAAGGTCTAGGATTTACAGGTTTAATTGACCATTGAGATTTGTACTGAAACTGTTTTGTTCGGACGTCAAGCTCCCGAGTAAGACTCTACCAGGAAGAGTGAAGAATAGAGTGAAACGTCTTCTTTCGTGTAAAGAGTCAGGAGGACTTACTACCCCACCGGGAAAGGAACCTTTCGTTCTCGGAGGTCCTGTGGTTTGTTTGCCTGTGAACCTTCGAAACCACAACTCTTACGGACTGAGACTACTTCCCCGGTGTAGTAGACCCGTCCAGTCCACCAAAGGTTAAGACAATAGTTGTTTTGACTTCCTCCTCGATTCGGTAACAGTGGACTGTCCAATAATTGTTATTAGAAAACTACCTAGTGGTACACTAAAAACCGTTGAGCCTTAAGTTTCTTAACTCCCTGTGATAAGATTGTTTTGAAAGAAAGAACAGATAAATAAATGTATTCGTCTATATTTCGTAAATATAGATATTTGTCTAAAAACTTTAACACATTATTACGCTAAACACTAGTAAGTGAAGTCTTATTAAAATTATGAACTGGTGACGTTTTACAAAATTATATAATTAAATATATGTATAAAAATAATATCTATTCATAGTACTACCAATAATTTCCTCAAAGATCGTAATTTTACATCCTATTTTAGAACATCCCTTTCACCTTATTTAAGTCTAAGTTCCCTTTTTTATTTACTAAATTTCTGGAACACACCAAAAATTTACCCGTTCCCTGTCATAGTTTAACGATACCGTCAATCTCAGGTAACCCAAGTGAATTTTCCAAGTGTCAAATAAAATTGATGAATTTGAAGAATTTTATAATCAATAATTGGATTTTTGTACCCTTCTGTATGTACCAAAAAGTTTTAAAGAAATTTCAAAGTCTTGTTCTTTTCAGACTTGGGATGTCTTTCTTCCCACCAAAGAAGGTGCTGGAGGGTTTAATCCAGAAATAATCGTCTAGTCCTAATTTTACCACAATTCTTGGACTACGACACCTTGTGAAAGTAGAAACGTCAAATAAGTCACCAGTAGAGACTTAGGGAGAACCCCGTCTTGTTTGTAAAAAGCGGACAAGACTCAATCGTGGATCGGACACGTCCAAATTCGACCCTGGAAAGACAGTGATAAACTGTCCCTCTCCACCTACCTCTGTGTCTGGGGTCGGACCCAAAGGGTCACCGGTGAGGAGGTACCCCACGTCCACCCACCCCTACTCCCACCTTTCGTACCGTACACTCCTACCACCTTCTGGTGACCCCACAGAACTAAACCCGTGTCCTTCTGAGGCCTGTGATTCCGGCCTACTTTCTACGCCGACAGTATTTGTAAAAGTTTGTGGACTTGTAGGTAGTACAATTTCTCCCAATCCGACCCAGACGAACTACCTCCAGTCTGGTACCCCTCTTTCAGAGTCCCACCGTCTAGTGTGCCGGTAGTCCTTGTTTATGTTGAAGATTACTTTTGATTCTCTCCGTAGAGCACCTTTTTACTCGAACGCCAGGGGCCCCCTTAAGTTCGTCTCCGAACTACTAGTGGCGGTTCCTACGACATCTAAGACGGCGACCAACCCCCCACCCGACGTGGTGGGGCCCTCAGTCCCCAACACGGGCCCACTGACGGGGGGTATGTAGACCGAGTACTGTAGCGATAAGTTTCGACACCGGTACATACGACATGACTATTGAAGTTCGTTTCTTTTGGAGACCGAGTTTCGAACGAGGGTCCTTCTGACCTGTGGTCCCGAAATGTCGAGCCAATCTGGTATTCAGGACACAAAGGAAATCCTCCAAAAGTAAACTTCGAACTAAAATTGGGATTTACCCCATAGGATGACCTATAGGACAGACGACGTTTTACCAACCCAAAAAAGATCTCCCCTTCGTCCTCTCTTTTCTCACCTTAAATGTGAAGGGGTCTTGGAGGTTGTGGAGACGAGTGTCTTCGACAACGTTCTGAGTTCTCGAAAACTCATTTATTGGTATTACTGTTGGTGGGGGGTGGTGGGGATCCTACCTCACTGGTTAGAGAACCCCGAACCCACGTCTTTTCTCTCCTCTCTTCACTCCACCGTACCTGCCCTCCTTTGTGTTCCGTTGAGGACGTCCGGGCGTCAGACATGCGGGGGATTTATTGGGACTCGGGGGTCAGGAGGTTGGTGACAAGTACAGTCGAGTGAACGAGAGTCCGTTCGTCGACGTCCTACGGAAAGGTCCCTGGGTCATCAAAGAGGGGTCGTAGAACCGAGGGAGAAGACCTGTGAAAAGGGTCGATCAAAATAAAAACGGAAAAGAGAGTGAAAGTTGTAAGGAATTAAAAGACTAGAAGGTTTCAGTGTTACCCTTCTCGGAATTTCTCTAGTCAGAGGTCGGAAGACTAAAATGTTTTCTTTTTCGTTTCGAGAATCTCCTCTGTCTCGGCGAGTCTCAGTGTGAGGACCGACCACCGACCCGACGAGAACCGGCTCTGTAACAACCCTTCTTGACCCTTCACCTATCCCCAAGTGTTCCGGGTGAAAGTATCGTCTCTTACAGTGAGTGTTAGAGATGTGTGGACGGAACGAGTGTTTCGTATGGGAAGTGGGGGTGAGTGGGTAATTATTTTAACTTGGTAATTTGACTCTAGAACGGTACCCCCCTCTAACAGCACACAAGACTCTAACTCTCCCTTAGTCTCGGACTCCAACTCGACTCCTATCTAGAGTCCCGAACATAAGTAATGTATTTGGTCACTTAAGTATTTTTGACGGACCTTATACGACAGACAAAGGTTTAAGATGGGTAGGAGATGGAGGTACTAAGAACCCGAACCGATATGTGATCTTAGTGTATCCTTAGTGAAGTTTTTCCGGCTAAGGTCCTAGAGGTCAACTTACCAGTAAAGTGAGGGTCCATGAAGTTTTCGTCTCGATGGTTTGGAGGTAAAAACCAGAGTGGTGTACAGGGTGGAAGAGACACTTCGGAAGGAGGTGGTATACCTATGGGACAGATACAAAGATAAGTAAAGTAATGGACCCTAACTGTTATAGAAATTATATGAAAAAAGTGAAATTATAAGAAAGATACATATATAGGATACATACTACTTAATTATAAGGTTCATTTATATTCACAATAAATTTTATATTTTACGAGTGACAGACTTAAAAACTGTATGTATTTTAAATTTCTCAAATTATAAATCTCGAAAGTTAAGAAACGATTTGAGACAGTATGGATAATCCGTTTTTAGATGAACTGGTCTAGGGTACTAAGAAACAAGACTTCCGGTTTTCCGAAACCAATCTCTGAATCATCTCTGAGACTTATACATTAATAAAACGGAAAATTAAGGTCCCCATCGATCTATTAAACGAGAGTTATTAACTGTAGCGTCCCGGCAGCCAACCGTATAGTCTTTCCCGGCGTAGGGTATGTGTCGGACGTTCAGGAAGACGATAAGTGTAGAGTCAGTCATTGGGTCAGAGCCCATTAATCGTTGATTACATGTACACTCAACAATGTCCAATAAAGGGTACTCGAGTGGTTCCTGTCAGGAAAAAACCTTACATATCCCAAATTTGTGGGGTTCGGACGACTGAATTGGGGAAGGATGCACGACCCGACACAACGTGAAGTAGCGAGTCAGCACAGACTGAGAAACGTTGGGATACCTGACATTGGACAAAGGGACAGGTACCCCTAAGAGGTCCGTTCTTATGACCTCACCCAACGGTACGGGAGGAAGTCCCCTAGAAGTACCGTTGCGAAATAATATTGTTATGGGTTTTCTATTAAATGACAAAAAGAATTAGACCGAAATTACTTCTTTTGAGTTAGTAATTATTAAAGTTTTAGATGGAGACCTTTTTTTAATTGATAATTTCTTTATGTAATTTTGTACATTTTTCCCTGTACGTAAAAAGGAAACCGGAGTCCGAGATTAGACCGGGTCGGGTCGTGACAGTCTAGAAATAAAGTTTTAAATTGTAAAGGAAGGAGCACTTAAAAAGTGTACTTAAAAATAACAATGTCTATTGTAGTACTAACGACTCAAAAAACTATGGGGAATTCGAACTCTTTGGATACACGTCCAGTCCTTCGTTGTCAATCTTGACCTGTACCAAGGTTTATACTTGTCTGACCAAGGTTTATACTTTTCTCATGCAGTTCCGACATGTAACAGTGGGACGAATAAATTGAAGATACGTCTCATGTAGTACTCTTTGCGACCTGACCTTCTTTGTGTTCGACCTTAGTTCTAACAGCCCTCTTTATAGTTATTGGAGTCTATCCGTCTACTGTGGTGGGAATACCGTCTTTCGCTTCTCCTTGATTTTTCGGAAAACTACTTTCCCTTTCTCCTCTCACTTTTTCAACCGAATTTCGAGTTGTAAGTCTTTTACTTCTAGTACCATAGACCAGGGTAGTGAAGTACCGTTTATCTACCCTTTTGTCACCTTTGTAACAGTCTGAAATAAAAACTCCCGAGGTTTTAGTGACGTCTACCACTAACGTCGGTACTTTAATTTTCTGTGAATGAGAAACCTTCCTTTCAATACTGGTTGGATCTATCGTATAAGTTTTCGTCTCTGTAATGAAACGATTGTTTCCAGGCAGATCAGTTCCGATACCAAAAAGGTCACCAGTACACACCTACACTCTCAACCTGACACTTCTTTCGACTCGTGACTTCTTAACTACGAAAACTTGACACCACAACCTCTTCTGAGAACTCTCAGGAAACCTGACGGTCCTCTAGGTTGGTCAGGTAGGATTTCCTCTAGTCAGGACCCACAAGTAACCTTCCTGACTACGATTTCGACTTTGAGGTTATGAAACCGGTGGACTACACTTCTCAACTGAGTGACCTTTTCTGGGACTATGACCCTCCCTAACCCCTGTCCTCTTCCCCTACTGTCTCCTACCCTACCGACCTACCGTAGTGGCCGAACTACCTGTACTAAAACCCACCTGAGGTCCTCAACCACTACCTGTCCCTCCGGACCGTACGACACTAAGTACCCCAGCGTTTCCCAGCCTGTACTGACTCGCTGAATTGCCTGACTGACTTCGAAATGTGGGTTTTAATAAGGGAGTAAGTGGTGTAGGACCACGACCGGGGTGTTAGTAGTTACCACAACGAAGAGTAAAAAAACGTAAGTATAAGGTAACTAAAATTGTGAAAAAGCAGTGTAATATCTTGATATATTGAGTATTCTGATCCTATATGACCCGGTTGACAATGTCATCGTGTCCTTTAGATGATTAAAAAAAATAAAAAAAATAAAAGTAAAGAATTTTACAAAAACAAAATCCCTGAAGGGACCGCCAGGTCACCAATCCTTGTGACGGAAGGTCACACCCCTTGTGTCCGAGTTAGGGACCAACCCCTTGATTTTAGGGTGTACGGTGTTCCGTCGACCCGGACGTTCGGAGTTGATGGCTCGGGGGGCCCCGGTGTCGATCTCTTTCGGGTCCGTCACGTTGCTTCCGGGTCGTGTCGGTTTTAATTTTATTTACGTCATTTAAAATTTTAAAATATAACCGTATATCAACTAATTGTTACGACACAATCAAAGTCTTCCCGTCGATTCACTGAGTGAATATGTATGTGTACGTAGGAAAAAGTTTAAGAAAAGGGTAAAATCCAATAATGTCTTATAACTCGTCTCAAGGGACACGACATGTCATCCAGGAACAACCGACAGATAAAATTTATAATAACGAAGAGTAAAAATCTTGGAGTTTATTGTGGTTCAGTCTTTCCGGAGGGAGTAGTGAGTCGGATGTCAGTGTGGGAGGAGAAAAAATAGTTAAGTATGAGACTTTAACGGTATAAGTATAAAAACGAAGGACAGATAGGGAAGGAGGGTTGGTTATTTTCGAAGAATTTTCGTCTTTGACACAAGTAGAACAGGTGACAACTTGAGAGTCTGAAGTCGTCTCATAGGGAATGTATCATCTCCGAGTCATTTATCAACGAAACTCGACGGTGGACCCCCGACCTCGGAAAAACAGACCTACCCGTGTGTCTCGTCCGTGGGTCCACTCCCACGGATAGGACACTGACGGTTCGACGGGAGACACCGAACCCCCCAGGTCACCGAGTTTCCTGGGTGTCTCTGTTCAGGTCTCCGAAGGTGACCTACGATTGCTTCGGAGACGTACTCACACGTGTACGCAAAGTCGGTTCAGGCTGACAAGTGTTGGGACACCTGACATCGGGTGGTCCGAGGGACAGGTACCCTAAGAGGTCCGTTCTTATGACCTCACCCACCGGTAAGGGAAGAGGTCCCCTAGAAGGGTTGGGCCCCTAGCTTGGACGTAGACAGAATACAGAGGACGTAACCGTCCGTCCAAGAGATGGTAACGCGGTGGACCCTTCGGGTTCCTTCGGAGATCGATAGAGGTCAACATGGTCAAATTGTCCTTTACAAATGTTTCGCGTCTGTTCAACGTGAGAACAGTTCACGTCTTTCGTGGAACGTATAAGTTTGAAGTGCAGTAAGTTTATTCGACGCACATTTGAGAGGTCGGAACGTCTTTTGTTGGGAAAGGATGGAGGAGACTCGAGTAATTCTCCATGCAACCGGGTGCCACACAGGACCCTTTTACTAAGAAGGAAAAGGTCACCACTAAACACAAAGGTCCGTGGATAACAATTTTATACTTGTGGAGATTTCCTTCAGTACTCGTTCAGAAGTCTCCCCTTACAAACGTAAGACTACGGAAACTAAGACTCAGAACGTAACGGAAGACGAGAACGAGTCGACTATGACGGTAAGAAACCCCCCGGGACTCGGGGAAGGAAGAGGAAGACCGGAGACGTACAAAGGATTACGGTTTCAGAGAGGAAGACAGCGGATCTAGACGGGTACGTGTTGGAGACTCCTGAAGGGCAGAGTAAGTCCCAGGGTCGTCCGAGGAACGTTACCGGTGCGGAGACGAGGGAGGGAGGGACTGAGTTTCAAACTTCAAAGGAACAGTCTCGTGTTGAACAGAGACGAGACATTTGTCTAGGATAACTTGCCCATGTTTCCTCTCTCGATCTCCAAAGGAACCCGAAGGGTCCACCACGTCACCATTTCTTGGGCGGACGGTCACGTACTCTGTAGTCGCTGCCGTCAAGCTAGGGACCCAGTCCTAGGGAGGGACACGGAACGAACGACAGGGACCGTTCGGAGGGTCGGTCGGAGAGAACCCACGGAAAAGACGGAGGTGCCAAAAGTGGGGGAGTGGGGGAGTCCCGAAAAGGACACTCTAGAAGGACAGATGAAGTAAATTTAAATGTGTAGCGGAACAGTAAAGTATAGGACGGTGGTAAATAGAAAGAGATACGGCAATGATGTCAGATCTTATTAGATAAAAAGGTATAAATAAACAAATAATAGAGAGAGGGGAACACTCTTACGATCCGATAAAATAAGAGAAGAAGAATCCCCGTCGGAGTGAATTCGGACCAAGAAAGGTCGGACTTCTCCTTCAAACCCACTACAAAATCAAGGGATCCCTATCGACTGTACTGTTTCTTGGTGTTTGACTTACCGAATTTCGTTACCTTTACATGACGGAGTGTCAGGACCTCCGATCTTTGGGGTCAGTCCCACAACCGTCCCGACGTGGAGCAGACTTCGGACGTCCCCTCCTGGTAGGCCGGAGGAGGAGGGAGGCCACCAAACGTCTTTTATGGACCCCAGGACCCGAACGTCCACCCAGCGAGGTCAGAGTCGGGAACAACAGTGTACCGGAAGAGGGAC
This sequence comes from Capra ibex, assembly GCA_006410555.1. NCBI lineage: Eukaryota > Metazoa > Chordata > Mammalia > Artiodactyla > Bovidae > Capra > Capra ibex. The sequence continues at coordinate 48,052,511 of SJYO01013871.1, forward strand.
GCACACAGACACAGGGAGACGCAGGAGAGGAGAAAAGTATTCCAGTGGTCAGTGTAATCTAGTGTCCGGGTGGATGGAACCACACTGGGTAGAACCGATTAATGTGTACGTTATGGATGACATAAAGGTTTATTTCAGTGTAAAACGTCAGGACCCCACTAATCCTGAAGTGCCATAGAAAAAAAAAGATTTCCTTGTGTTGAGCTGGGTGCTTTCCGCTGTAGAGTCGTGCAGGAAAAGGTCATCGACAAGATAGGGTGCTTCTGTTTCTATACCCCGACCTCTGTCAGAAGGAAGGACAGAACTGGCGAATGAGGTGTTCGTCAATGTCTCGGTCCGTAAACGATAGTGACTCTGGTTTTCCACTGTACACTCAGAAGGAGACTTCTGGTGGGTCCGGCCCACTGTCGGGCGTGGCTCGGCACTACTGTAACGCCCAACCAGGACACGTCCGGACGCGCACCCTCCCGGGTGGGGAGGCCCCGGTAGACGACGGAGGCGGAGACCGAGGAGGGTGTTATAAACGTAGGGGTCGGAGGTGTCGAGACCGCACGCCCCTCCGCATATTAAATCCCAAAGCAAAAATACGAGATCTACTTTCAAAGAGGAAGTTACATACAATGAGGTATTTAATCCGACATTTTAAGAGAGTGTGTGTCTTAATAGAAAACTGAGTTCGTAAAACGGTAAGGACGAGTTCGAACAGAATTTCGAATAAGGTGTTCGTTGACTACTTCAGAGACAGGTCGAGAACGGGGGCTGAGGAGTGTACATGGTGGGCGTCCATTCGAACCGGGACCTCGACGGTGGTCAAACTTCGGGTTTCAGTCATTTGACAGGTTGAGTCAGTGTTTACGAGTAGGAGGGAGTTTGACGTGGGGTCAAGGTTGTTCCCCTCACGAAGGAATGTTGGTTCGGACCGGCGTCAGACCAACATCCTTGGTTTAGGAAGAAAACAGGGTCGTGGGAACCGAAATGGACTAAGGGATGGTTCAGCATAGGACCAAAAGGTTCCTGTTCTGAGCCGTAGAGGGGGTTGTCAGAACGAAACTAGATCCTGGAGTAGGAATTCGGGTCCAGAGTCATGAAACAGGGTCATAAACGTCACTAAAGGGTACCTACGGACCTGGACCGCTCTAGAACGAAGGTCTAAGGGTCACGGCCCTCAATGAGCGGACAGTCCTAGGGACACTGGGAAAAGACCATTGAAGTGTCTGAGGGACGAGCAGCGACCCCCTAGACGAACCGAAAACCCAGTCACCAAGAGTTAGTCACAGGGTAACGTGTGACTCCGTCGTGACACCTGAGAGTGGTAACCCGGTGGTTTAGAACTAATGTTACATATTTTAACTAATCACAAATTTTTCTGTGAAAGTACTTGTCCTACGGTAGACGACACCTACTTTCCATTCCTTACTCGCTTGTACAGACGAGCACGTGACGTCCGACTCGCGTGCCAGACACGTCAGTTCGTGAGAGGGGGTGTGCCCTCTCCCACACGTCACACCCGACCGGACCCACGAAACCGTCCGGGGTGCTGTGTAACACCCCGACGTTGTTTACTGGTACAAGATTGGTGGAGGGTGAACAGATGAAAACAGAAAACTAGTAAAGTCTACACAGTTGTTTATAAGACCATAAATTTCATTCCGAACTGTGTATGTGTTTTTTCAACTTCTTTGTATTGTTCTAGCTCAAGTAAGAGGAGAAAACATTATGGGAGGTTAGTAGTCAGTCGGGGAGGGGAAGATTTCGATTAGTCACGACACCCACCCTTATAGAGACCGACGAACCGTTATTACTAGCCTTTCGTAGTTCATACGTGTACGGCAAGTTGTGTCTCCAAGGTGAAATCCCTAAATGAAACGATTATACGAGTATTCAAGTAAGTACCACCGTACTAAACTTTAGTGTGTTCTGACCTTCGGTGGACTTACAGGAGATACTCTCTGAGGACCACCGTGTTTCGGGATTCCGAACAGGTACCTCTGTGACCAAATCGGTAAAGTCTCTAATCAAAAGGTCTTGTAAAAGGCCGTTCCTCTCCTGTAACACATATATCCAGCTTCTAGTATACTCAAGTCCCAGTCTTTTCTCTCGGTTTTGATCGACGCTTACTCCCCTTCCACCCATTGATGCACAGGAGTACCCCTTTTTCAGTATTCTCTATATTAGGTTCCCCACCTCCAATACCTCTTCCCTGGGCCGGACAATCTCTATCCGACCCTCCTTTCCACTACAGTAATCTCCTTCCCAGACTTTCATCTTTGTCGTTGACAGTCTCTCTTTTGAACTAAAAACATAAAAAGTGATAAAAGTGAACTCACCGTGGATCATGTTCTTTACATTAAAGAGTTTCGGAGGGGAGAAGGACTGTCACGACGACGACGATTCAGTGTAGTCAGCACAGGCTGAGACACGTTGGAGTATCTACCGTCGGGTGGTCCGAGGGTGTAGGGACCCTAAGAGGTCCGTTCTCGTGACCTCACCCAACGGTAAAAGAAGAGGTCACGTACTTTCACTTTTCACTTCAACGAGTCAGCACAGGCTGAGAAGTGCTGAGGTGCCTGATATCGGATGGTCCGAGGAGGCAGGTACCCTAAAAGGTCCGTTCTCATGACCTCACCCGACGGTAGCGGAAGAGACGGACCGTCACGTCTGGGGACTTAGATCATGGGTAAAATGTATTTCGTGTAAGTGAGGTATTGGATAAACGACGTGTCTTTAAAGAGACCAAGAACCGGGGTCTGAACCCTACACTAAACGTCCTAAATGTTTCTTCACCAAACAATAAAACATACTAACGAGATTTAGGAATGGGTCAAGAGGAGGGATGGGTGATCAAAAGGTGTTTAGGGAGACTCGAAGTAGGTCAAAGAGACGGGTTCAGTCTACGGGTTGGGACTGACGAAGGGTCCCGACCTCGTTCTGATGTCAGTCGGGATTGAAGTCCCGCTCTCACCGGGGTCGACTCAGGACCCTCTCTCCAGGACCTTCAGGTCTTGGAGGGTCCCCACCTCGTTACACGGACCCAAACGTTACGTCCTTCTTCGTACACCGGTGCACGTGTGTCTCTCGTCCCGGAACCCTAAAGTGGTGCTAATCGTTGTGCGATCCATGTGTATGTGTGTGTGACCTGGTCAATAAGTACTTATCGCATGAGACAGTCCTTTATCACCATGAAGGGGACAGAGTGAGTGTGTCATCAATATATTTGTGTTTCTCAACTTTCTGACTTAGATAGTGAGGTCCTCGGACTTCGTAAATAAGTTTCGAGGGGTACAAGTAAGACTCATGGAGAAGGTGAAAGTGTACTCTTAAGGGTTGTTTTACCCCAAAAGTCACAAACGAAAATAGAAAACTAACTTGATTCGGTTTTAAAACGTTGGATTTTTCTTTTCAAGGTCTTTCGTGACGAGGTTTCACCAGGTAATCCTTCTCGGGACGTATATATGGGTCTCTTTTTGCACTGGACTTTCCTATGTATGAAGGGTTACGAATAGCGTCGTGACAAGTGTTATCGATTCTGTACCTTCCTTAGATTTACAGGTAGCTGTCTCCTTACGTATTTTTCTACACGATGCATATCGTGTTCCCTCATAAAGAGTCGGTAATGTTCCTTACTTTATTACAGTAAATGTCGTTGTACCTACCTGGATCTCTGACAGTATGACTCACTTCATTCAGTCGATCTCTTCCTCTTTATAGCATACGATAGGGACTATGCACCTCATCTTTTTCTTTGCTATGTCTACTTGAATGTTTTGTCTTTTTCTGAGTGTCTGAATCTTTTGCTTGAATACCAAAGACCCCCTTCCCTATCAATCCCTCAAACCCTACCAGTACATGTGTGACGAGATAAATTTTACCTATTATTGTTCCTTGAGACGAGTTACAATACACCGTTGGACTTAGCCACTCCCAAAACCGCCTCTTACCTGTGTACATGTACATACCGACTCAGGGAAACGACAAGTGGACTTTGATAGTGTTGTGACAATTAGTCGATATGAGGTTATGTTTTAATTTTCAAGTTTTTCTATTTATTCTTTTTCTTTCTTTCTCGGGACCTAAACCCTGGTCTTTTGAGGTCAAGATTAAGAGTGGGAGGGTCGACGGGATGAATTCCTCGGATTCCCTGATTAAGTGAGACCGGGACTGAAAGAAGTAAACATTTGCAACAAATTATTAGGAACGGGTGTTCTCTTTCTTATTTACTTAATACCATGTAAGTCTGTTACTTTGCACGGGTTTGTTCTTGCTTCTTGTTTGACACCCATACACACGTCTTGTACCTTCTTAGTGTATGGGTAATACGTCTCACTTTCTTTATGTCTTCTATATCCCCTGATGTAAGATATGCTAAGGTAAAGACACTTCAAGTTCTCGTCCGTTTTGATTACCTACCCCTATCTTCAGTCTTATCACCAAAAGACTCCTACGAAACTTACTTCCCCGTGTTCTTGGAAGTCCTAAGACCTTTGTAATGTATAGAACTAGACGACCAATATGTCCTCGGTTGCACATTTACGAGGGGGGTGGTACGTGAATTATGTAAAATAACGTACTTACAATTTGGAGTTAATGTTTTTTCTTTTTTTTTAGGGACAGTTCACGACACCGATGTTACTTCTGTTCATGTTACTGAACAAACATTTCGTCTTTTGTGTATGCCTACCAACAATTCATTATTACTTCATAATCTTTCTGTGACCCCAAGGGTCCACCGAGTGACCCATTTCTTGGGAGGATGGTCACGTCCCCTACTTCTGTGTGTTCAAACTAGGGACTCAGCCCTTCTATGGGACGTTTTCCTTTACCGTTGGGTGAGGTCATAAGAACGGACCTCTTAGGGTACCTATCTCCTTGTCCCCTAGTACCCCAACGTTTCTCAGGCTGAGTTGACTCGCTGACTCGTCGCTCCGTCTCTTTCTACGATCTAAGAGTTCTTCCGGTCCGACAGGAACGTCCTGTCTTGATGGAACTGATCCTTATCCTTGTCTCACGAGGACCCTTCGTGAATGTAGTGAAGTGAGGACCTTCCTATCCTATGCACAACCCAGACCTACCGAGAGCTATGACTCGATGTCGTGAATTTTAGACAACTCGTGATTGGGAAAGGAAGTCGTAGAGTAAATTAAGACATTTTCAGTTCCGACCCGACGGGGACGGCGGGAGTCGGGACTGGAGTGTTGACCGGAACCTTCAGTCGGTTCGGGGGTTCAGGGTCGAGAGTTTCGACGATTCTGGGTGTCCGTGGCCGACGGACAGTACGTTATTGCGTGGAGGAAGAAAGACCTCAGTCGTCAGGGTCACTAAGGCAGTGCGTCACAATTGGGACAGTAGTCCTGACGTGGGGTCACCTCTTCCTCCGCTCCACAGTGTTTCACACGGGTTCTGCCCACACGTCGATGATGTCAAGATGTCCGCTGATTAAAGAGAACCTTGGACCACTCCAAATCGTCTAAGAGGAAAAAGAGTAAACCTTTTACTCTGAAAAACCAGGCTTTCAAAACTTAAGGACGGGGGTTCTATCTAAGAGACTAACTCATCTCAGATGTAGGGTGATACTGGACGGGGGTCGTCTGAGGGGAGGTTTCTAGGAGAAGGAGGAACTCCGGCAGATATCAGGTGTGTTGGATCTTCAGGTCGAGTTCCCGGTGGAAAAGGGCCTTCGGAAGAACTAACGGTGTCGGTACCAAGTGGAAAGGGAAACGATTTTGAGGTCTCGTCGTCACCACACCGAGGCTTCGTACTGAACTGGTCATGACGGGAGGAGGCTGAATGCCTTTCCAGGAGGTCAGAGGAGGTAAGTTTGTATTTTGCATTCGTCTCCGTCGCGTCACGACAAGCTTTCGCCGAAGTTATGTGAGAGAGGTTCCGAGAGGGTCGGTCCCCGGAGCGAAGTCGGGTTCGATGTAACCTTAAGACCTCGTAAATTCTTCCGAATCGTCATTTAGACAAGGTGTATGAACTAATACGAATTGTGTCGTGACCTAATATACAACGAAATTACAAGTGTTAATAAAGAACAGAGATCCAGAACTGGAAGTTCGTCTGATATTTAAGGAGTTCCCTTCTTTGACCCAGTCAGAATATAACATTCGAGATATCATAGATCTATGATTTCTATAACTCCACAAGACGATTTTTGTACGAACTGAAACATTTAAGTCGTTTAGTTAAAATAAGTATAATAAACATCATCGTTGTGACTATCAACGTTATTTATTAACACTCACCAAAATATTAACGTAAAAATAACTAAGGAGGTCAAAAATTCGTGTTAAATATTTTTCGGTTAATCTTAAATTTGACGTGTCGACGATAAAAGGATCCATTATAACACGAAAAAGTAATGTAGAAAATTTTGACACGAGTCGTGTAAAATATCCGGTTACCTTATTTGACGAGTTTTTGTTGTGCCCGTAGACATTGTAAGTATAGTTGGTTGCAAAATTAAGGTCAGTGCACAAGGAGGTCAAATCCAAATTCAATAAAGAGTAAGACAAGTTTATCGGTAACGTTACATAAACGTGCGGTCTATTCGTCACGAAGGATACCAAGAGGAGTTCAACTGTCGTCACCCGAACCATAATTGGGGAAACCTCTCGTGTCCAGGTGTCAGGAATTATACTTTGAGAATCCCGGTCTATACAAAACTTTAAACTTCAAAAACGTGAAATCTTTACATCATCTATGGATTCGGTATCTAAAATAGTACGTAAATCGGTCTTAATCCTATCACGAGTCATTAGTTTCAGTAAGTGTCAACATATCTTTTTGGGTAACTCTATAGGAATTTATGAAAGTGGAAACAAGTTCCAGTCTAAAACGATGATTTACTCCGAATCGTAGTCTGAAAGATCAAAGACTAGAAACACCTGAAATTCAACATCTACTCCAACCGTCCGACCAGACAGAGGCTGTCACAAGTTCTCCATCCCAACCGACGACCGGAAACAGTCTCTAAGGTCTGGGTCCCGTGGTAGTCGCAGTACGTACGGAGTAAGTAAACCCTTAATGTCAAGTCGATTGTTTGTAAACACTTCCCCAAAAGTACACGAGGAAGTGTCTAGTGACGGAACAGTAGCGTTTCCCCGAACGTATTGAGTTACTTCGACACTCGGTCCGGCACATCCCGGTGGGTTCTACCTGTCCAGAATCACTCTCAAGACTGTTTTGTACTAGGTGACCTCCTCTCTTGTCGTTTGGTGCAGTCATATGAACGACACTCTTGGAGTACCTTGTGCCCCAGCGTTTCTCGACCTGTGCTGGTCCGTTGACTTGTTATCGTGTTGAAGGTGTACGGTTTGTAACAAGGTCCACGGTTCTCTCTAAAAAGTCCCTTATTCCATTCAAAAGAGTCCAATGGTATTGTTTTACGGTGTCCGACCCACCGAATTTGCTGTCTGTAAGTAGAGGAGTGTCTAGACCTTCGACCTTCGGATTCTAGTTCCACGGCTGTCCAACCGAAGACTACTCCTGAGGAAAGGACCGAACTTCTACCGGTGACAGAATGACACGGGAGGCTACCGACGCAGAAACACGTGTTCTCTTCCGCTTGGGACACAGAGAAGGAGATGAATATTCCTGTGGTTGGGATATACCAATCCCGGGGTGAGAAGACTGGAGCAATTTGGATTAAGGGAGGGATTTCCGGGACAGAGGTGTATTGAGTGTAGCCCTCAATTCAGAAGTTGTACTTAAAGTCCCTCTGTGTTGAGTCAGGTCTCGACCGAGAAAGGAAGTTTGTCGAAGTATCAGATCATCACCTGTGCCCGGATAGTGTCGATTTGACACGAGACACTACCTTTTCTCTTGGTCTCTCGATCCTTACTCGTCCCTCCGTTCCGCGGTAGAACTCAACTCGAGCACCACTTCCTTTCCGACCTTAAGGTACCCCGTACACCGTCCCTCCCGCACTGTAGGACTTAGTTGAGAGACTCCGGTCCGTATCGTCACCCCTCTTTACGGACACAAACACCTCTCTCCTCTCACAGATAAACTCCCTTGTCATCGAGAGTCAAGACGTACCGACCTAAGGACCACGAGTCTCTTACAATGTATTTTGTATTTTCTCCGACGACGTATAACCGGACATCCGATTAAATAAAGAAGTGACGTCCACCTCTGGACAATCACGTTTTCGGATGGTTACGGCTTATTTCAAAATACATGGGTCGAGAAAAAATTTTTTATCGGGTTCCCGAAGGGCACCCAAATCTGAGGAACGAAGGTCACGTCCCCCTCACCTAAACTAGGGACCAGTCTCTTGATTCTAGGGTGTACGACACCCGTGTCGGGGTTTTTATAATTTTTATCGGGTCTGTGTGTTACAAATCGGTACATCTCTATAGGACGAAACGTTTGGGGTACTTTATAATGGTTGTCGATAATGCACATCGCTCCTATACCGGAGTGTCATTGTCCCGGGGCTTACGATCCCGGAGGACCCTCAAACCCTTGGGCCTGAGGGGTGGTACGATGACTCGTCGCAGTGGATCTAGACATTCGGGGACGAGCCAGACAAGGGGACCGACCCTCAAGGGAGCATGAGGACGGGAAGGTCTACGACCGAGAAGTACAGACGTTCGAAGACACTCAGGATGAATACGATACTCATCATTGGAGGGACCGTTGGGACAGGTTCGTAACGGGTCGACTTCGACACACACGGAGCACCAGGAAATAGTCGACGTTTAGGTGACTTCGGGACGTCCCTGTGTCTCTCTCTGAACGGTGGTCTCCCCCCGGGAAATGAGTCACAGATCCTCTGTGTCTCCCCGTTTTACGAAAAAGGAGTTGTGGAGGGTACCCGAAGGGACCACCGTGTCACCACTTTTTAGACGCACGGTTACGTCCTCTGTGTCCTCTGGGTTCAAGTTAGGGACCCAGCCCTTCTAGGAGACCTCTGCCCTTACCGTGGGGCGAGGTCATAAGAACGGACCTTTCAAAGTACCTGTCTCCTCAGACCACCCGATGTCAGGTACCCCGGTGTTCTCAGTCTGTACTGACTCGCTGATTGGTTGTTGTAGGGGAGGGAGAGGTGTAGTGGGACCGATTAGACGAGGAACGAGACCTCTCAACGAGGGGACTTTATAGATCATGTGTCGTTTTCGTCTGTCCTCGGTTCCAGTGGTCGGAACCCACACACCAGTCTACCGTAGACACGTAAATTCGACGGGGTCTCCCTCTCTCTCTCGTTTGTGTGAAAAGAAACGGACGAGGTATAGTTGTGGACCCAGAACGACGGAGGCTACCGAGGAGAGAATCGGGTCGCGGGCGGTCGAAGTCCAGACCGTACCGGTGTCAAGAGACGGAGGACGGACAGTCGTGGTGACCGACGACCCGTAGAGTCCCGACAGGGAGACCGGAATAAGGTGAAGTCGGAACGAATCGGGAGGATACCAGTGGGAAAGTGAGACCGGTGAATCGGAAGGAGAAAAGGGGGTCTTGTTTGTTCCTTTGTAAAAGATTCCTGAACGAGAACCGTTTGGAAAACGACTCTCGAACCCTAGTAGTCTCGATAGATTGTGAACCATGGACGAAATTCTTTGTCATGCATTGACCTCTCTTTCGTATGTGTGTGGACCCTTTACACGTTTTTTTTTTTTTTTTCGAAACAAAATCGACACATTCACTTTCAGTGAGTCAGTACAGATTGAGAAACACTGGGGTTACCTTAAGGTCCGGTCTTATGACCACACCTATCGGAAAGGGAAGAGGTCCCCTAGAAGGGTGGGGTCCCTAGCTTGGGTCCAGAGGACGTAACGTCCGTCTAAGAAATGGTCGACTCGGTGACAACCCTGGACTGGACTCGGTACTGTCCGAGCTGTCCGGTGTGATCCGGATCCGGAGTCCAAGAACTTCGTACTCAGTATTAAGACCCTTCGGGGTGGTTCCAGGGGCTACTGTGGTTCCAGGGGCTATTGTGGTTCCAGGGGCTACTGTGGTTCCATGGGGGGCTACTACGGTTCCAATTCAGTTAGTGGTGCTACTGGGTTCCAACTCAGTTAGTGGTGTGCGGTTGATGTGATAACGACTCTGTTTTCTGGTGGACATATATTCGGCGACACTAAGTCTCGAGCCCCGAGAGTAGTTCTGAGGTGACACGACCTACTTTGAACTCGGGATCGAGCTCGATCGTTATTTGGGGCAATACGAAAACGTAACGATACCTATAGAATAAGAGAGTCAAAACCCCTGAACCTGTGACCCGTATTGTGGTGGTCCCTTCGGGTCAAAATCGACACACGACGTCCAGTTTAGCAGTCAATAGTAAAGGGACCGGAACAAACGGAGACACGGGGTCTAAGGTCGGTACCAAGACAGGTCCCGGGGTCCCTGGTGGAGTCCCCTTCCGGGACGTAGGGAGACGAAATAGTAGGGTCCCAAAAGAGTACCGGAAGAATCGGAGGGTAGATATTAACCCCTTCAGTCACGGGGATCCCCGTGGGGAGTTGGTTTTCCCCACCCTCACCATTTACGGGTCGGGAGAGGGACTCGTCATATACGGACACTCCAGATGCGTACAGAAGTCTTCCAGGGGTTCACCCGATTCTGGGTCACGGATGGTACTATCGGTGGGAGATTGTACAAGAAGATGACCGACGAGGGGGTGACGAACCGGGTGGGGTGTTAAGACGAAGGATCCAGTGGGTGGCTTCTTGGATTGACATCGACTCGGGAGGATTGTCCGAACACGCCGGTGGTTTGGGGTCTGTAAAAGAGGGTAGATACTTCACTTCCTAAACCTGATCTGTGGGAGAGCCCAGGGAAGATCGAGTTCTTCGTGGAGTCGAAGATCTGCTTTCTTAACAAAGGGTCTTTCAGGACGGTTCCAGTGGGTCGACTAATTACCGTGGACCTCGTTTCTGGATCGTACTTTAACAGAACGACATAGTCAAACGGGTCTTGGCATAGAAGTCAGTAAAGTTTATTTTCCAGGGTGTAGCGTTACGAATCTTCGTTATTCGACTAATGGGAGTAGGAGATAGGTTTTCTGTGTAGAATCTTGAAATACCTTTTCGTACCTGTAGACTTCCGTCAAAACCGAGAGCCTCGGGAGTAGGTCGGTTGTCGAAGTGTTCCCCGTTTTTTGTCTTCACACAGAAAAACGGCACTGGATGTGATCCACACCCCCAGTGTGTCTCAGTCTGTGTTGACTTCACTGAATCGTCGTCGTCGTCGTCGTGATCCACACTATTTTATGGGGAAGTCAACGGTACCCCCGAAGAGGTATGTTGTTTAAGAAGACAAATAATCTACGTCGAGAGTAGATACAAGACTCTTCGACAAACGGGTCAAATACATTAGTTTTATAGTCTTCCGACGAAATATCTTCCTTTTGATAAGTACGAGAACACATTAAATACCTTACACACACGTATTTGCATGAACTACCTAAACGTGGTCTTACGATACAATCACTTGCATTTCTAAGTCTATCTCTGGTACTTCACTACCTTTGCCTGACCTTTAATGGAGGACAATATGTATGACGGACTTATCGTTCGGACTCGCCCGTATAACCACTAAGTCTGACGAAACTATCGTTTGACCTAAAACCATTCTTTAGTACTACAACATACTACCCCTTTCACGACTTGGTTCTCTCCTCTAAAGAGACTGAAGCCTAAGAAGTAAACGTCTCATTTCTTTTGATTAATTTTATAAACACCACCCAAAAATTCGAGATTTTCAGGTATTAAGTGACTACAAACGGACAGGACGGATAACACTCCTCTCTCGCTTCGTCACTCGGATTTCCGTACGGCAGACAGTAGTCTGACCCAAGTTTGTGGTCGTGGTGGGGATTGATTGACCCAAAAATGGTTGTGACTTTTGGTTGGCACTAAGAGGTCTTTGGTCGCAAGTTCGTAAGTTAAGTCAAGGTTGTGATAGTCTCAATCGTCTAACTTCCGAGTCGGGGTGTTCCGACGTGGGGTGAAGTCTCCGGTCGGAGCAGAACACAGTGGACATGAAGACTGGGTGACCGATATTTAATCCTCAGGATACTGGGGAAGGAGTCCGAGTCATTAAACGATCTTGATGAGTGTCTTGAGCCCGAAGGGTCCACCGAGTCACCCTTTCTTAGACGGACGTTTCGTCCTCGGCGTCCTCTACGTCCAAGTTAGAGACCCAGTCCCTTCTAAGGGATCTCCTCCTTTACCGTGGGGTGAGGTCATAAGAACGGACCTTACAGGGTACCTACCTCCTTGGACCGTCCGATGTCAGGTACCCCAGTGTTTCTCCGTCTGTCGTGACTCGTTGATCTATGTGTGCGTGAGTGTCTTGAGTCCTTGGGAGGAATGAATGTAAATGATCGAATAGTATTCATATGTTGAGTCCTTCTGGGTTTGTCTCCTCTGAGTGTCTCGTTCCAGGTCCCCTCCACCTTAAAGGTACGAGACTCACACGGGGGGAGGGTTGAGGAGGCACACAAGGGGTCAGTCTCGAGAGACTCGTAGTTTGTGGACAATAAGTCGAGTCGAAGATCGGAGAAGAAAAAGACCTCAGAGAGGGGAGAGTTCCACCCAGATTTTCAAGGTCAGGAGAGATTAGTGAATAGAAACTCCACTGGTCGGGGTTGGACTCCGAAGACCCTAGACGTAGGATTGTATTTAAGTTCACACTAGTTCTCCAACAAACACTTCTTGGTTTCCTTAGTGAGTCCTTTAGGGTTCCTAAAATCCCCGAGACATGACCCTCGACCCCTGTTTCTGTTTGACAAATAATGTGGTGCGATTGGTAAAGGAGTCGACGTTTTACCCGTACGTCTATTATCATGAAGGGAGTTTCTCTACAGTACTCCTAATTCACTCATTTGTGTCCATTTATCGTCTTCCTATCATCGATCATGAGTCACTCGGAGTATATTTTAAATCAACACCAATAAATTAGAAAAATTAATCTTGACTTTCCATCTCCAGTCGGACCTTTTCCCTTATCAGTCTTACTGAGTCCTTTACTTCACGACAAATATTTTACATACAACAACGACAACCAGTCAGTGATTTAGTGTAGGTTGAAACACTGGGGTACTTGACGTCGTGTGGTCCGGAAGAATAGGAAGTGATAGAGGGTTTCAAACGAGTCTGAGTACAGCCAACTCGACCACTACGGTAAGTTGGTAGAGTAGGAGACGACAACGGAAGAGGAAAACGGAAGGTAGAGAGGGTCGCAGTCCCAGAAAAGGTTACTCAGCCGAGAAACGTAGTCCACCGGTTTCATAACCTCGATGTCGAAGTCATAGTCAGGTAGGTCCCCTATAAGTCCCAACTAAAGGAAATCCTAACTGATCAAACTAGAGGGACATCAGGTTCCCTGAAAGTTCTCAGAAGAGGTTGTAGTGTCAAGGTTTCGAAGTCAAGAAGCCACGAGTCGGTCAGGGGGAGAGTGTAGGTATGTACTGATGACTTTTTTGGTATCGAAATTGACATGTCTAGAAACAGTCGTTTCATTACAGAGACGAAACATTATACGACAGACCCGAATAGTATCGAAAAGACGGTTCCTCGCAGAAAATTAAAGCACCGACGACAGTTTACATATTCCGTTTAGTTTACTTGACAATTGTTTCACAACGGTCTATCACCAAAACAGTCCGAAAGTAGTTATTGATCAATCAGTAGTCACCAATAGTGTGACCAAACGTTTATCTTCCGTCATTTCAATCACTTTATTAAACAGGAAATTTATAGTTTGTACCGAAGAGTGACAGAACAAATGTTGTCCGGCCGTCCCGGACGGTTCCTGTTCTTTTGACACAGATGTAAAAAAGTCGACACTGATCCCACACTCGTAAGTTGACACCCGACGTAATTTACTTCATATTACACATCCAACTTCCTCCACTAGCAGGACAACATAAGACGCGACGTGTGGAGAAGACCTACCGGAAACAGATTAAGACTTGTATGGCAAAGTTACGTTTTGATCTCTTTCCTCAACACTTGTTCGACTACTACTTTCAAGACCTCACCTCTGTTTACCACCGTTTACCTATATGGACCGTTACGTCCTATGCACTCTCTACTCGTAGAGAAGTAGACAAGTAACCGGTAAAAGGATGGGAGGAAACGTTTCACAGACGTATTCAGAAAACAGGTAAAAAAAAATTTGACCCAATAGAATAAGAATAGTCAACATCGTCAACAAATATATAAGACCTATACACAGGTAAAACTTACATACAAAACGTTTATAAAAGAGCTCCCCTATGTAAAGTCAGAATATCTTTCTTAAAGGGATAGTGGCCTTCTCAAGTTTGGCTCTTGTCATTCAACGATTCAGTACGGGCTGAGAAAACACTAGGGTACCTGACATCGGACGGTCCGAGGAGACGGGTACCCTAAAAGGTCCGTTCTTATGACCTCATCCAACGGTAAAGGAGGAGGCCCCCTAGAAGGGTCGGGTTCCTGACTTGGGTTCAGAGGACGTAACCGTCGTCTAAGAGATGGTGACTCGGTGGACCCTTCGGGTGTCTCTCTAATCCGGTGTCTAATCCCTATGACGTGACCTACCTACCTGATCCATTATTACGGGGATATACATATTGTAAAATATCATTTAGTTCAGTAAATGTGTATGAACTGAAGTAAACTGGGGAATATGGTAGACCGTTTTATTGTGACCATAGAGACTAGTAAAAAATTTGATAAAAATTCGTACCAAAGGGGCCTCAAAGGGACCCAGTGGTATTCAAATACCAGTCACTCACTCATTCGATCATTCCGAAAGTGGAAAATAACTACCTAGCTACACTCTCCACCCCTTGTGTTAACTTTGAAACAGTAATCGTTTGGACGGAGTGGAAACCGAAAACCATACAAACTCTGGAGTGTAAACGGTTCCTAGTCATCTGAGGACCCCGGACGATCCAGAGAGTATGCGTACCCACATTTAAAATACAGACACGTCGAGGGTATAGTGGTTCTTATACACCTTCAAATAGTTTCGAATATTACCGACAGTACAAGGGGCTTAGAAGGACTTTAAAGACCGACCGGACAGACAACGAACGGGGTTTGTCATGGTGTCAGAGTCCGATCGGTACTACAGTTGGAAGGGACTAAATAACGGTGGTTCTAACGATAACAAAACTGTTACGGGGTTCGTACCTAAAAAGGTTTAAAACGAAGGTGAGTTCAGTCAGCGGAGACCGTCGTTCCGACGTCCAGCCAGGAAAGTTGGACGGGAAGGGACTATCTTGGGGACGAGGTACGTCGACTCCCCATAGAGTTTCGTCGAGGTCCTGTTTTACGGTACATGAGGGTGGTACGAATGGTTGCAAATCATCTAAAACTCATTTACGAAGAGTTAAATAACGTACAGAAACCAGTCAAGGGTCGTAGAACTTTAACACCAAAAACTACTACAAAGGGTAAAGGAGTGACAGAAAACCCTCCACTGAAGCGTCACTAGGAATGAGTCTGTAAGGTTTTAAAGGGATGGGAAGGAAGAAGAACTTCTGGGTACATTATGAAAATGAATGTAAAGAAACCTGTCTTAATCCGTGGACCTGTTTATGACAGACGTTACCTCACATTTTTTATCATAAATAAACGTGTCATCGTACGGGTCGGTTTGAATGTGTAAGTGTTTTTGACTCCAGGACAATTAAACTCTCTCTTCTCCTTTACTTCTTAACCGCCCGTTACTTGTCAGACTTATCACGATGCGATACTAGATACCTATCCTTTTTATTTATAACATTTCAACTGTTGTAGGAACTTGATTAAATATTTGGGTTTCTTTAGACTTACTTTTATGAGGGCCCTATTAGTTCACTATGAGTATTCCCTTTTTCGATATGTCATTGAGACTTTTTTTAACAAATTTCCTCTGGTTTCTCCACTTTAGTCGGGATGTTCTATGATTTCACAGTCCTTAAGTCTAAGAGATGTAGAAAGAAATGACGGTAGGGATCCCGTCTTTTTGATCCCCTTTTTTTTCAAACGTAGATATACTACTTTCCAATCAAAGAAAAAGTATTTTTATTCTTTTTCCATTTGTCGTATTAAATCGTCATTCACCGAAAATGAAAAACAAAAATTTTTGACGAAATTAGGAGGTTCATTGTACGAGAAACCATCTCTCAGTCAGACCCAACCCCCGTCTTCTATAACCTATCTCTCAGGTACGAAAGGTCAATAAAAGACTAGTGTCTTACCGTTTTATGGGGGTTTAAGGTTTTTTTACTTTCCGTCATGTAATAATATCTGGGGAATCTTCAATTTTATTAATATTCCGTTAAAATACTTCGTGAGGTGAGGTTATGAGAACGGACCCTTTAGGGTACCTGACTCCTCGGACCATCCAACGTCAGGTACCCCAGCGATTCTCAGTCTGTGCTGACTCGCTGAAGTGAAAGTGAGAAGTGAAAGTACATAACCTCTTCCTTTACCGTTGGGTGAGGTCACAAGAACGGACCTCTCAGGGTCCCTGTCCCCTCGGACCACCCGACGGCAGATACCCCAGCGTGTCTCAGCCTGTACTGACTTCGTTGAATCGTCGTCGTCGTCGTCGTACACCCAAATGTACACAAATTGATAATACACATAAATTTCAGAAGGGACCACCGAGTCCACCATTTCTTAGACGGACGTTACACCCTCTGGACCCAAACTAGGGACCAAACCTTCTAGGGAACCTCTTCCTTTTCCGATGAGTGAGGTTATAAGACCGGACCTCTTAAAGTACCTGACATGTCAGGTACCCCAACGTTTCTCAACCTGTACTACCTCACTGAAAGTGAAAGTGAAAAATATATACAAATTTAATCTGTCTACTTCACCTGTTTAAACATCTTTTTATGTTTAATGGTATTGACTGAGTTCTTCTTTTCTTGTAGACTAACTGGATTCACTCATTTTGATCATTAATCGTTATTTTTTATTTGGGACATCTCTTTCGGATCCACCGTAGGAACCACTTAAGGTAGGTTGTAAACTCCTTCTTTATCACCGTTAAGAAGTGTTTGAGTAAGTCTTTTATTCTCCCTTATGAGAGGTTGAGTAAAGTGTACCGGTTATTATAGAACTGGGGTCTGGGTCTGTTCCGTAGTGTTATCTGGATCTAGTTTCTGTGTGTTGTTTGGTATAACCTTTTTTTTTTTTTTTTTTTTTCCGTTTACTTTACGTCGTTGAGTAATTTTTTTTTACTGTTCACCGTAAATAGGGTCTATACGTTCCAATCAATTATGGACTTTTATTTAATTACATTATATGGTATAATTATCCTGTTTCTTGTTTTTAGTGTACAAGTTGAATTGTCCGTGTCTTTTTCCGTAAACGATTTTAGGTTATGGAGAAATAAATATTTGAGAGTTATTTTATCCTTCTCTTCCCTTATTGAAGTAGGGCCATTTTTCTTAGATTCTTTTTGGATGTCTATTGTATTATGAATTACCACTTCTTTACTCAACTCACAAAAGGTAATTTTGACCCTTGTTCAGTTCTTACAGATAAGAAAGGTGAAGATAAGTTATAGTATGAACTATAACGTGATTGACCATGTCATTCCGTTCTTCTTCTTTGTCGTCCATAGGTCTGATCTTTTTTTTATTTGTCAGAAATAAAAGTTTACGGTACTAGGACTTATATCTTTAGGATATCTTAGATTTTGTTTGTTTTGTGTTTTTTGTTTGATGATCTTAATTACTCATTTAAATCTTTTCAGTGTCCTATGATCGAGTTATATATTTTTAGTTAATATAACGATGTACCATTATTACTTATTAGGTTTTTACTTTAATTCTTTTGTTAAGACAAGTGTTGTCGTAATGAATCGTTATGAATCCTTGTTCAAATTATTCTCTTCGTGTTCCGGACGTGTGACTTTTGATATTTTGTAACGAATTTTAAATTTCTACTGGATTCACTTACTGCTCCAACTGGAAGAAGTACCCAACCTTTCGAGTAATAACAAGTCTACCCTCAAGAGGGGTTTGACTAGATATCTCATTTACGGTAGAGAAAGATTTAGAGTCATCCGTAGAAACATCTTTGACTGTTTTACTAGGATTGTTAATATACCTATAAATTTCTTAGATGTTATCTGTTTTTGACCTGCCCCCCTTCTTGTTAAACATACGATGTAATGGTTAAAGTTCGGAATAAATTCCGATGCTATTAATAGTGTCACAACACAACCATACTCCTATCTGTTTATTTAATTACCTTGTCTCATCACACAGACCTTTATGTGGGAATATTGTTAAAAGTTGTTTTGAATTTCCTATCAGGAGAAAAAAAGGAAAAAAAAAAAAGGACCGGTTCTGAGGATGAAAACCTAATCTCTAATTGATGAAAGCCTAATCTCTAAATGAAAGTTCCCCCGAACTTCCCTAGGTCTCTTCCATCTGAGGGTCTCGACTCCATTCTCACTATTTACCCATCTTTCCAATTTCTTTTTTTGGAGAGTCTTTAAGGTCGTTTGTTAAACGATTTTCTGTAAAAATGCAGTCCCTTATATAGTTAACCGGGACTTTTGTAAAGGGATTTTCTCAGATGTTAGATTTTTGACGAAAACATTTATACTACGAACCTTCATTTTCATACATTTACAATTAGGGGAAACTGGGTCTTTGGGGTGTGGACCCTTAACTAACTAAGATTCCTTTATTAAGTTTACTTACAAAAATATCTCATTAAACGATATCTCTGTTTAAACTTTGTTTGAGTTTCAGGTAACAAATTATTTAGTATTATGTGTTTGGGTCATCTGATAATACGTAGGTAAACATTTATACCATCCACTTCGTTGTGCCGTTACATAAATGTTTTGTTTTTACTCTTAGGTATATTGTTTCGGACCCTCCCTTGAGTCTCTTCACCTTTATTACTATTACGACTCGCAATCCTTATACTGGTACAACTGAAGATGGAACCAAAAAAAATTGGTCATTTACGTGTATAAAAAGTATATCACGGGTTCTAAGTCCCACCTTCCCCTGATGTGTTCCCGTATTTGTGTCTCCCTCTCTTGATACAGGTGTCCTCTCTTCTCTTACCTTCGTTCTCCTTTACCCGTATACCCGTCTACCTACTTTCTTTGACTTCGATGATTATTTACTTGTTCTTTCCCTCCGTACCTCCTTTCAGTCCTGATAATTGACACACCTAGTAAGTAGTAGTGTCCTTCACCCAGTAAGTCTAAACAGTCAGATGCTTTCCTCGTCAAATTAAACTTTCTTCTTTTAAAGGACCGTATATTAATACCTTTGAGTCTCTTATTTTCTTGTTAAATAGGTACTCAATTTTCTCTGTATGAGATAAAATTTTATCGTTTTCTGATTCTTTTTTATCCAACCACGAATGCGTTGATACCGCCTTCGAATCATCCTGTACGGGAAGCGTACCCTACCTACAAAGCCCCGTGGTGACCCACCCACCTGTCCTAGAGGACCTAGAACAGGACCTTCAAGAAAAGACGACGATAGGGGCGAAGTTTGAGAGCCGCGAGGAGAAGGAAAAGACGAAGGGCCCGGACGACGACCCTCGTATAGACGTAGACTTCAACGAAGGACATGAGGACTCGATTTGACGTCGCAGATTGTACAATCTTTATAGTTTCATATATTTTAATAGTTTCATTCGTAAACCTAAATATATCCCGTAATGTTAATTTTACACTAAAAGTTTCAGTTCATTTCGATGGTAATTTTAGTCCCACTCACTCCTTCTTTCTACTTTTTAAGTTATGACACAAATAGAGTGTTATTATTAATTCTGTCAGAATCTTGTTTACTAACTAAAATCACTCCCTTACAGAGAAAGGGTAAGTTTTCTAAATGACTCTCGGGAACCGGAGAGACGTAGTGGGGGTGGGGACGTGAGGGGAGGTTCTTCACTGTGGATAACCATTTTACCTTGTCCGACGAGACGGACAAAGAAAAGACGAAAGATAGTTTTCCGCCGTACAAGAGGAACGTCGCCCCGAAGGTCACCAAACCATGACGACCGCTGACCTAACCATTCAGGTGGAGTAAGACAAATCATAATTGATCTACTGAAGGAGATATACAATCGATGTAAATTTTAAAATATCACTAAAAAAAGGGAACACCATTTTCTGTGCATTAAATGGTAGAATTGGTAAAGATTCACTTGTCGAGTCAACACAATTCATATAAGTGTAATAACACTTTGTCTAGAGGTCCTGAAAAAGTAGAACGTCTAGACTTTGAAATATGGATAATTTGTTGAGAAAGGAACTGGGAAGGGGGGCCGGAAGCCATTGGTGGTAAGATGAACGATAGAAATTCTTAGACTGATGAGATCCATGGAGTCCATTCATTTTAGCATGTCGTAAACAGAGAAACACTGGTCGACTAAAGTGAAGCGTACGGGAGTTCCGAGTGAGTACGACATCGTAGACTCTCCTAAGGGAGGGAAAAATTTCAGACTTAGTATAAAGTGACGTACATGGATGGTGTGAATTAAATAGGTAAGTAGACAATTACCTGTAGACCCGATAAAGGTGGAGAACCGATAATACTTGTCACCACGATACTTGTACTTATACGTTTGTTGAGAAATTCCAGGACGAAAGTAAATAAAACCTATCTATGGGTCTTCACTCTGACGATCTAGTATACCACCAAGATCAACATTAAAAAGACTCCTTTAAAGTATAACGAAAGGTGTCGTCAAAATAGTAAAATATTAGACATTTGGTATAATAATGGTTTAAAATAGTCTTTATTTCTAATGTCGTACGGATACGGAGACACCGTCTAAGATAAAAGTCTCTACCGGTGTCACGATAGGACGGATGGCATGTGAGAAACGTTACACTTGGAGATGGGGAGATGGTCCTTTGCCTCGCAAAGAGGTAAGGTAACTTCCGTCTACCCGGGACACGCTGTCTTCACCACAATTTGGTCGGGATTCGCATCAGGAATTACCGGACCGTCGAAGGAGCAAAACAGAGGACCTTACGAACGATAACCATGAGAAGGAGAGTCTTGTTCTGTGGTCAGGTACTCTTCGGCTTCTACGTACCTCTCCCGTGCACATCCACAAGACCGATTATGGTTTACTCTAGAGGTTCGTGTCAGTCGTGTGTGATGGTCGACATTCCTATCCATAGAATTCACAGGTAAGATCGACTCGGAAGTCTACTTACATCGGGGTTGGTCTTGACCGAACTTGGTGTACTCTAGGGTTCGTTCTTGGTGGGTCGACTCGGAATAGTTATTGTCTTCGTACTCTGTAGTAGTTTTGAACGAAATTTGGTGTTTAAAACCCCACAAAACAATGTGTGGTTATCCATTAACATCATTAATATTATGAAAGACGAGTGAGAAAAAAAAAAGAATCAACTAAGTCTTCAACCCATCCCTTCTCTCGACGATAATTCAGGGGGAGTGTAGAGGTTGTTTTCCGAAAAGTTTGCACTCTTCCTTACTGGAAGTCTCGTCTTGTTCCTCGTCTTCCGGTCTACAATCACGGGCTTCTTGACGACGAAAACTTGACACCACAACCTCTTCTGAGAACTCTCAGGGAACCTGACGTTCCTCTAGTTGGTCAGGTAAGACTTCCTCTAGTCAGGACCCACAAGAACCCTTCCTCACTACAATTTCGACTTTGAGGACATGAAACCGGTGGAGTACGTTTCTGAACTGAGTAACCTTTTCTGAGACTACGACCCTCCCTAACCCCCGTCCTCCTCTTCTCCTGTTGGTTCCTACTCTACCGACCTACCGTAGTGACTGAGCTACCTGTATTCAAACTCACGTGAGGTCCTCAACCACTACCTGTCTCTCCGGACCACACGACGCTAAGTACCTCAACGTTTCTCAGCCTGTGTTGACTCGCTGACTTGACTTAATCCAGTGTAATATAAAGTCCTAAATAAAGTACTCCTTTTTTTTAGAATAATGTTAAATCCCAACCACGGATAAAATGTTTTTAACACAGATTATATAAAATTCTACAAACAGGTCAAATTGTGAATTACAGACATTAGTCTTAGATATATTACCGTTATCTCAACTTAAAATGATTTTACCAACCACGAATAAAAAAAAGAAAACTTGATCCACGAATACAAAATATACTTTAAAATATTTGACTTAACTCGAAAACCCTGTCTACCAGATGTCCAACGCAACCGGTTTTCTAAGTAAACAAAAAAAAGGAAGTCTACCGAGATCATCGTCAATCAATAGAGATTGAAGTAAGTTTTGTTAAAACAATCTAACGTAACACTACCAACAGTATAGTCACACGTAATTTTTTTAATAGTTTAAGTCACTTAAAAACATATCGGTAAAATTATAACTTCTACCTTCTTTTTTCGTTATAAAAACCGTATAATACAAATGAAGTTCTTTCCATTTTTGTGTTGACTTTACGTTTTTTTCTAAACACGTCACATACCTCTTCCACGACACTAACTATCTTACGTAGTTTTCACCAAACAATTCAAAACACGACCTCTAAAGAGAGATCTACTACGAGATGTCAGTCCGTCTGTTCAACTTCAACTGTCGTTAGTTTGGCTCTGTAACTCTTGTTAGTTACAATATGGTCACAATATGGTTAGTTGTAATGTGGTGCTCTATCGGTTGTATGAGGTTTATAGGTTTAGTTCACGACTTTTAGTAAACGTGGTCGAACCGATATAATTAGTGAAACTACAAAACGAATTGTATCCAATTCGTTTTTTTTTTTTTTTGTTGGGAGAGACTGACATAAAGACATACGTTAAGAAATGAAATTACATATTTTCGTAAGACAAAAATTTTGTTTAACACTGTCCACTACTTTTCACAAGGTATGTTATAATACTTTACCTTGTCTAGTACCCCGTTCGTTTTACTTGGTGGGGGTTGTGGTTTCCGACCAGAAGTAGGTTTCTTTCTACTACAACATATACACCACCCTAACCTTCCCTCAGGACACTCAAGGAGAACCTTTTGGTTTAATTAAGGGTGTTCATGATGAGGGTCAATCTGATTGACTTTCGTCGTGAGAGCTGTTTTTCATGGACCTTAATACACAAAAGACAACTTTTATGTATTAGAAGGTAGTCCTATTATGTGTTGACGTACAAAGAAACTACTGGTCCGTTGTTACCGATGTGGAACCGACCCTTCAAGACTAAGTAGGTGGTATAAGTGGTCCGTGACATGGAAGTCTAAAGATAAATAAAGTCAGAGATGTTTTAAGAGAGTCACATTCTCTAAAGTTAAGGGACCTTCTGACATTTTCAGTGGATCTTATCAAGAAACAAGTTTTTCTATTTTTCAAAACCCTTCTGCCTTAATACTTCAACGGATTTTTTACCGTCTTCCATCACCTTGTTTTGTCACCTATACATCAAATTATTTCAAGAATCACTTTTAAATTTTACACAGAAAATAAAAATGAAATTTTGATTTCCTTGAAAAACCGGCTGGGCTTTTATGACTACATTTTATTATAATTATTATGTACTTAATACCGTGTAACAGGAAATACGATTTTTAGAGGGAAAAATCCATCAATTATTAATACTTCTTTTGTTTTGGTATGGAACATTTTAAGAGGGAGAGAAGTGTCAATTCGAGAGATTCTGGAAGTAAATATGCAAGGACAAGGTATCATGCAAGAAGGACAAGAAAACGAAAGGCAACGTGATTCTTTCTGTTTTCATTAAAAACGATTTACTGAAAAAAGTATTTTCTGAACGGTCGTAGTAGACCCGTAGTTACGGTATAACAGAAATCTTTCCGTCTCGAATCTTAGTGACCGAACCTAGAATCAAGTTATTCAATCTTTATCAGTAGGGGTAACCCCAAATGGTCCACCGTATCACCATTTCTTGGACAGACGGTTACTTCCTCTGTGTTCTCTGTACCCAAGTTAGAGACCCTTCTAGGAGTCCTCATCCTTTCCCGTTGGGTGAGGTCATAAGAACGGACCTTTTAAGGTACCTGCCTCCTCGGATCGTCCTGTGTCAGGTACCCCACGCTTCTCGGTCTGTGCTGACTCACCGACTCGTGCGTGTCGGTAGAGGTAATTCCTCCCTTCTCCGGAATCCGAGGATACGCGATATTAGAAGTCTCGAAAAGAGAATTAGTAAACGATGACTTCAGATACTTGTCGGAAAACGTATCGCCTAATGGTGACACTCTTATGAAGAATGGAAAGAGAAGAACTCCTGTTTGTCAAGACAATGGTAAGTACAATTATCCTCTCAAAGATACAATGTTTTTTTTTTTTTTTTGATGACCTTTTCGTCATATATTCCGAAAATATTTGATTTATTCTTTTTGGATTGGTTAGGTCATCTTTTTCTAACTGTTTCTTTTGTCTCAAGTGTTTCCTTATTTATTTATTTATTTGGTCCGTTATATGTAGACTTTACGTAAATAGAAACCGGAGGTTTAGGTAAATGTCCTTAAATAGAACTAAAATATACTCGGTTTTTGTGATACATGTCTCTATCATTGGGTGTTACGATGTTGTCGTTCTTTTTAAAGTTTTGTTCAACTTCCACGTAACCAACACAAATCCATTTTATTTAATACCAGGTAAAAATATTACCGAAAGATCGGTCGTAATGTCTAAAATTTTGACTTCTTTTTACTGGACCTTTTTACAATACTATTCACCCTTTACGCCCGACATTTTGTTATATATGTTGTTCTATGATTAAACACTCTCCTTTAATATATGTATCATTTTTATGACCTTCCTTTACGTCCTTCGACACTTGTTATCGATAAGGACCCACCACTTAATACCAACTAAAAATGAAGGAACAAAGACGACGACGACGACGACGATGCAGAGGAGTCAGTACAGACTGAGACACGCTGGGGTATCTGCCGTCGGGTGGTCCGAGGGGGTAGGTACCCTAAAAGGTCCGTTTTCATGACCTCACCCAACGGTAACGGATATTCACCAAGGTTTATGAATTTAAAAGGTACAAAAGAGTTACATACGGTTTTATAAATAGTACCACCTTATGTCTTTAGAAAGGTCACATCTTCGAAAGAAGAGTAAAGAATTTTGAGTTAGATTGTGATCGAATTGTTAAAAGTTGACTACAATATTAAGGACCTCACCTCTTAATTAGTTACCTTGGTTCTACTCGAAAGAGAATGTTTCTGTTGATCACAGTTCAGGTCACCATAGGATGATCATTTACACAGGTAGACCTGTTTCTTACCACCTTTAGAAGAGTCACTAATAAAGGAAAACACTCGTTCGTGTCAAACTCCCTTAAGTTACCACAGGATTCTGTCTCTACACTCGTTCTTTAATACTCTTAGGGTCTTTCTTTTAAGAAAATACTTATTCTCTTTCTTCCAAATAGTACTTATCCCCTTGTTTCCCCCGGAGAGTTCCTTACACTGTAAACTCGACCCGAACTTCGTACAGGTCCTAAAAGAGTTCTAGTTTTCGTAGTATCCCTCTCTTTTGATGGGTTCGTTTTCCATACGTCCACGTCCGCATACCTCTGTGAACGGTTTTCTATAAATTCATAAGTTAATCCATTCCAGGTGTTTCGTCCCTAGAACGGAATTAGGGAAGATGTACGGAGTACCATAAAGTATGTACACTACACTACTACACTTCACCGAGTCAGCACAGGCTGAGAAACGCTGGGGTACCTGATATCGGATTGTCCGAGGAGGTGGGTACCCTAAAAGGTCCGTTCTTATGACCTCACCCAACGGTAAAGGAAGAGGTTCTCTAGAAGGGCTAGGTCCCTATTTTGGGCCCAGAGGGCGTAACATCCGTCTGTGAAATGGTCCCTTCAGTGATAAAGTATGTATCATAGATAAATTATTTATGACTCCAACGATGAATTTAACTTAATCCGGGTTCATATTATATTAACATTAGGTAAAGGAATGTGAAAAGAACTTGAACTTCAAAAGAACATGTGTACTGGAGTAAGTTTTCAACAAAAGAACGGAGGAAAAGTTCAGAGTCGAGGAACAGGAAGAGTCGTTTGAAGAAAAGGAAGAGAAAGAGATTGTAAGATAGGTTAAGAAAGAGGACTCGAAAAAGAAGGAGTACGACGACACGGTTCATAACTATTATATAGAAGACAAGAGAAGAGTATAGGAGGATGTATTTTATTTTTAATGGAGTACAATAATTTTGAAAATCCATACTATTATGATCCCTCGTATTCAAAATTTTAGAAAATCTTGGTATTAAGGAATCTTAATGTATGGTTTTGTAACTGTCTACTACATAATAAAAATCCCAAATGAAAAATTCATAAGTTAATTTCACAAATGAATTTTCATTTGGGATTTTTATTATGTAGTAGAGCCCTTCTAGAGGACCTCTTCCTTTACCGTTAGGTGAGGTCATAAGAACGGACCTTTTAGGGTACCTTCCTTCTCGGACTATCCGATGGCAGGTACCCCAGTGTTTCTCATCCTGTGCTGACTCGTTGAAGTGAAAGTGAAAGATTTTTATAAGTTTTACTGACACCCCTTACCCACCCTCCTTATCTATTTTGTCCTTACCGGTAACCGATGACCAACAACTTCGATCCATTACCTTGGTACCCCTAAGTAACATGATAAAAACGTAGACAAACTTTATAAAATATTGTGTAAAACTTATCAATTTTATTATTATTACGTTTGTGAAAGAGTTTCGCAAGGAGTTTCTTCAAGAGTTTATTAAAAGTCAATATGTTGAAATAAAAGTAAACAAATTTAAATCCATTTATTTCACAATCGTACTGTTTGTTTTATACAGTGATAATAATATCGTGACAGAGACTGATCTTTTACTATGTAGTCGTTTAGAGTTAGAATCGATGTGAAACCTTAGTGGATCCTTCGAAATTTTTCATGATTCCCGATTCAGAGTGTGGATCCCTAAGGAAAGGTTACCTATCGAAAATTCAAGGGATCCACTCAACTTACACGTCGAGTCCGGGGTCTGACCGAAATATTATGTCAGTAAAAGTCCACCGAAGACAGAAAGTACCATCATATGAACACAATAAGGTAGGTTGGAGACTATACTAGAGAAACCTCTTATAGTATCTAGACTCCATCTTGAGAGTCTTGGATCGTTCCAGACTCTCACATCGACGTGGGAGTCTTACCGAACATATGTATCGAAGTATGAAACCCCTTATTAAATTGTTTTTCATGTTTGGAATATGAGACTTTTGATTCTTCGTAACGACCTTTTTTAATTTCTTCTGGATTTATTTACCTTTCTGTAGGATACAAGTACCCAGTCTTCTGTTATAACAATTTTACCGTTGACAAGGGTTTGACCAGATATTTAAGTTTTATAAAGGATATCTTTACGGTTAAATAAAGAAACGTCTTTAGTTGTTTGACTAGGATTTAAGTGTACCTTTATGTTCGCTCGGTCTTGTCGGTTTTGTTGAACTTTTTCTTCTTGTTTCAACCTTTTAAGTGTAAAGGACTAAAGCTTGAATGATGTTTCGATATCAGTAACTCTGTATATCTAATTACTTTATCTTGATCCTCAGGTTTTATTTAAGAGTACAAATAACAGTTAACTAAAAACTGTTCTCAAGGTTCTGTTAAGTTATCTCCTTTTTAAGAGAGAAGTTGTTTACCACGACCCTTTTAACCTATAGATGTACGGTTTCTTACTTCAACCCGGAGATGGAGTATGGTGTATGTTTTCAATTCAGTTTTACCTAGTTTCCGGATTTACATTCTCGATTTTGATATTCTGAAATTCTTCTTTTGTATCCTATAGAAGTTCTGGAACCCACATTCTTTTCACAAAATAATCTATCCTGTGGTTTTCGTATTCGTTGTCGTCCTTTATGTCTATTTAAAATGAAGTAGTTTTAAATGTTGAAAACATGAAGTTCCCTGTGGGTGTCTTACTCTTTTTATAAATGTCTACTGAATACACTATTCAGTGAGGTAATAGGAACGGACCTTTTAGGGTACCTGTCTCCTCGGACCACCCGACGTCAGGTACCCCAACGTTTCTCAACCCGTGCTGACTCACTAATTGTGATTGTGATACACTATTTCCTAAACATAGATCCTGTATATTTCTTGAGGATGTTGAGTTATTATTTTTCTGTTGGGTTAGCTTTTGATCCGTTTATTGAACTTCTGAAGAACTCTGAAGTCGTTGGAAATCTATCTAATCAGGTTCCTTCTATATGTCTACCGGTTGTACGTGTCTTTTTTTCCGAGTTGTAGTAATCAGTAATCTCTTTACGTTTACTTTTGGTGTCACTGTATGGTGAAGTCTGTTTGATCCTACCAATTTCATTTTTTCTGTGTGTTGTTTACAATTGTTCGTACACCTTTTTAGTCTTGAGAACATTCACAAGTCAAGTCAAGTCAACGAGTCAGCACAGGCTGAGAAACGTTGGGGTACTTAACGTCGTGCGGTCCGGAGGGACAGGTAGTGGTTGAGGGCCTCAAGTGAGTCTGAGCGCAGGTAGCTCAGTCACTACGGTAGGTCGGTAGAGTAGGAGACAGTAGGTGAAGAGGAGGACGAGGGTTAGGGAGGGTCGTAGTCTCAGAAGAGGTTACTCAGTTGAGCAACGTACTCCACCGGTTTCATAACCTCAAAGTCGAAATCGTAGTAAGGAAGGTTTCTTTAGGGTCCCAACTAGAGGAAGTCTTACCTGACCAACCTAGAGGAACGTCAGGTTCCCTGAGAGTTCTCAGAAGAGGTTGTGGTGTCAAGTTTCGTAGTTAAGAAACCGTGAGTCGGAAGAAGTGTCAGGTTGAGAGTGTAGGTATGTACTGATGACTTTTTTGGTGTCGGAACTGATCTGTCTGGAAACAACCGTTTCATTCCAGAGACGAAAACTTATACGATAGATCCAACCAGTATTGAAAGGAAGGTTCTTCATTCACAGAAAATTAAAGTACCGACGTCAGTGGTAGACGTCACTAAAACCTCGGGGGTTTTTACTTCAGACTGTGACAAAGGTGACAAAGGGGTAGATAAAGGGTACTTCACTACCCTGGTCTACGGTACTAGCAAAAGACTTACAACTCGAAATTCGGTTGAAAAAGTGAGAAGAGAAAGTGAAAGTAGTTCTCCGAAAACTCAAGGAGAAGTGAAAGACGGTATTCCCACCACAGTAGACGTATAGACTCCACTAACTATAAAGAGGGTCGTTAGAAATAAGGTCGAACACAAAGAAGGTCAAGTCGCAAAGAGTACTACATGAGACGTATATTCAATTTATTCGTCCCACTGTTATATGTCGGAACTACATGAGGAAAAGGATAAACCTTGGTCAGACAACGAGGTACAGGTCAAGATTGACAACGAAGGACCGGAGGTATGTCTAAAGAGTTCTCCGTCCAATCCATCAGACCATAAGGGTAGAGAAAGTCCTAAAAGGTGTCAAATAACACTAGGTGTGTCAGTTTCCGAAACCGTATCAGTTATTTCGTCTTCATCTACAAAAATACCTTGAGAGAACGAAAAAGGTACTGGGTCGCCAACAACCGTTAAACTAGAGACCAAGGAGACGGAAAAGATTTTGGTCGAACTTGTAGTCCTTCAAGTGCCAAGTGCATAACGACTTCGGACCAAACTTCTTAAAACTCGTAATGAAATGATCGCACACTCTACTCGCGTTGACACGCCATCAAACTCGTAAGAAACCGTAACGGAAGGTCAGGACACCGGTGACGACTCAAAAGGTTTAAACGATCCCAAGGGATCACCGAGTCTCCCATTTCGCAGACGTACGTTACACACCCTCTGGACCCAAGCTAGGGGTCCATCCCTTCAAGGGGGCCGCTTCCTTTATCGTTGGGTGAGGTCATACGGGGCACTCCCACCCCCCACGGTCAGACAACAGGGCTCACCACGGCGCCCTGGCGGGGACACGCCCCTCCCGGAGACCGCCACTCTAGGGCGCCACCCGGGACCGCCGGCTGAGCGCAGGGGAGGGGGCCCAGCGAAACTCGGCGAGGGGAGCGCCGCGCACGCGGGAGGGGTGGAGGTGGCGGCCAAGGTACCGCGACCGGAGCGCACCGGCGTGGGGCAGCCACGGGGAGAGGCAGACAGGCAGGCGGAGTCAGTCGAGAGCAGAGCGAAGGGCCCGCGCGGCACCGGCGCTAGGCAACGGGCAAAGCGGCGGCGGCGGCGGCGCAGGACCTGCTCCCCATCGTTGGCACTAGGGGCGGCGCGGGGGCGAGGCCACGCGAGCGGGCTCGTGCCCAGCCCAGGGGCCAGAACGGGGCGCGCCCGGCCAGCGGCACAGGAGCGGCGGGTCGTAGGGGTCGGGGTCTCACCCCGCCCACCTGCCTGCCTGCCTGCGGCTCCCGCGAGCAGCCGTCAGGGGCCAACACCGGACCCGGCCCCAGGGGTCGGGGCCCACGGCCCCGGCGGAGGCCCCGCCCGCCCCGCCTCCCCCCAACCACCCTCCTCCCATACTCTTACATTTTGTCACTTCGGTGAAACCTTTTGTTAAACATCTAATAAGTGTCCGAATTTGTATCTCAGTCATTAAGATGAGGAACCATATACGTGTTCTCTTTGTTTTTATATACGGGTCTCTTTAAGTGTATACTTACGAGTACAATTGTAATAAGTTTTGTCGTTGTTACATCTGTGTTTAGTTTACAGTTACTTCCTGTTTGTATACTTGTTTTACACTATATAGGTATGTTACTCTATAATAAGTCAGTATATCAGACGACGACGATGACGACGATTCAGTGAAGTCGGCACAGACTGAGACACGCTGGGGTATCTGCCGTCAGGTGGTCCGAGGGGGTAGGGACCCTAAGAGATCCGTTCTTATGACCTCACCCAACGGTAAAGGAAGATGTTACGTACTTTCACTTTTCAGTTTCACTTCAGCGAGTCGCCTCAAGCTGAGAATCGTTGCGGCACCTGACGTCGGATGGTCCGAGGAGGTAGGTACCCTAAAAGGTCCATGACCTCATCCCACGGTAACGGAAGAGGTTGAGTATATCAGATGTTGTACCTATTTGGAATTTTTTGTAATACCTACACTCTCAACCTGATATTTCTTTCGACTTGTGACTTCTTAACTACGAAAAGTTGACACCACAACCTCTTCTGAGAACTCTCAGAGAATCTGTCGTTTCTCTAGTTTGGTCAGTTAGGATTTCCTTTATTCAGGACTTATAAGTGACCTTCCTGACTTCGACTTCGACTTTGAGGTTATGAAACCGGTGAACTACGTTTCTTGACTGAGCAATCTTTTCTGGGACTACGACCCTTTCTAACTTCCGTTCTTTGGACCACACGACATCAGGTGTCCCGACGTTTCTCAGTCTGTACTGACTCGTTGACTTGACTTGACTTCACTTTCTTGGGTCAGTTTTCTAGGGTATTATATATTAAAGTAAGTATACTTTCAGGTCTTATTCTTTAGTTATCTTTATCCTTCCGATAATCATCAACGAGACCAGATCCCCACTTCTCCTTCTCTCTTTCACCCTATTGTTTTTTGTAAGATTTTAGTTGACACCACTACCCCCGTGATTTTAGGTAACTTTACATGTAAAATCTACCTACTTAACATACAAAATACTTACTATGGAATTACTTCGACAATTCATTTTATTCTACTAGGTTAACTCTTGTTTTTCGACTTGTTGTTTTTATCATTCTTTCTTTCCTTGTCTCCTTCCCTCCTTCCTTTTCTTTCTCTCTTTATTTGTTAAGTTGATCTTTTGACCCGTTTTCTATAGTCTTCTATAAAGTAACTTCTCCTATGTTCGTTCGTATAATTTTCAACCAGTTGTAGTAATCGATAATAACTTTACGTTTAACTTTTGTTTTACTCCGACCAACCTTCCACTTCACACCTGTTAAGACTCAATTTTTGAGATTCCCCTGGGTCACCGGGTCCTCCTGGGGTGTTGAAAGCACTTATAATGGAAGACCTCAAGATGGTCAAAGAGTGTCATTTATAGACTCTTTTTAGGGAAGTACACATACCGTTCGCCTCCCCTTTTACATGATAAGACTTTATGTGATCTCGTAAGATAAGAAGAATTACTCCAAACGGGAGTCCCCTTTCATAAACTGGTTTCTAATTGGGCGACCCCAAAATAGTCTCGAAGTGAGTAGACTCCCTAGTCCGGACCCGTTGGAGATCAGAAGGTACGTCCTTTTCACTTTATGGTATTAGTTCCAAAGGTCACTGATCATCGTCATCATCATCATCACTTTCAGTGAGTCAGCACAGACTGAGAACGTTGGGGCACCTGACATCGGGCGGTCCGAGGAGACAGGTACCTTAAGAGGTCCGTTCTTATGACCTCACCCAACAGTAAAGGAAGAGGTCAGGTCACTGATCCTTCTCAGGTTTGGGTTTCCATGGTAGGATTTCAATGTCTTTCTCTTATGGAAGGGGACAAATGATCCTAAGAATTCCGAACGACGACAACGACGATTCAGCGAAGTCAGTACAGGCTGAGACACGTTGGGGTATCTGCCGTCGGGTGGTCCGAGACGGCGGGGACCCTATGAGGTCCGTTCTTGTGACCTCACCCAACGGTAAAGGAAGAGGTTACGTACTTTCACTTTTCACTTTCACTTCAACGAGTCAGACGACTCGAATGGGAGATGACGCCAATAATGATGTTTCTGAGTTTCGGTCACCCTTTATGATCTACTCCGGACTGAGGGAGAGACATTCTGTCCAAAACAGGTTACTTAGATAGTGAAGAAACTTATCTCGTTGGGTCTACTGGATCTAAAGTAGAGGTCAGAACTTCTCCGAGGTTAACTGGGGGTCAGGTCTATTAAGAGGGATGTCTCTTAGGGGAGTTTCATGTTCCGGTACGAGAAGGTGTAAAACCCCTAAGTTGGGTCGTCTCCAAGTTATTTCGGTGACTCCGGAATGACAATTTTATCTTTACCGTGGAAGTCTTTTCCTGATTTAGAC
The DNA here is from genome assembly GCA_006410555.1 of Capra ibex. Classification (NCBI taxonomy): domain Eukaryota; kingdom Metazoa; phylum Chordata; class Mammalia; order Artiodactyla; family Bovidae; genus Capra; species Capra ibex. The sequence goes on from SJYO01013871.1 coordinate 48,085,388, forward strand.
TACAGTTCCCAGAAAGGTTTGTTGTCCTTTTACATTAAAAGGGGGTGCGGGTCGGGAAACGAGTGACTGTCGTTCCACGTCGATCACCGTGTGAGTACGGTCAGGGAGATCGTCGAACCCCTTGGGGAATGTTGGTTAAAGGACGGTGTCTTTCCCTCAACTACAAGAAGTGGTAACCTTCGTGGTGGTAACATTTGTGTCCGGTACCACGTAGGGATCATATCCTGTCGAGAGCACCGAGTCGAGTCAACCGTCTCAATCCCCGTCACATGGACCTAGATATTGTCCGGTATTTTTACTCTGAGTATTCCCGTGTGTAAAAATGAGTGTAGGCCCTCCATCGGTTTCCTAAGCGTCAGATCAGACCCGTTACCGTTTTCCTATTAAAGTGTTAAGTCCCTTTCATATATGTCCCGCGGAGGTGAACCTTTCTTTATCGGTTGAGTACGTACAGTCAATACTAGTTGAGTCCAGTTATGTGTGTGTATGCGTGTTGTCGTTTGTGGTCTTCGAATATCATTGTACTGTCTGAGTAGGTTTAATGTAGGGACCTGTGTTTCATAGTTCTTGTTGGGACCTGTATTGATAAGGAGTCACGGTATGGGTGATTGTCTCACCTGGGTATAATATATTCCGGTGTCCCCTTACTGTCGTGAATGACTGACCGTATGTCCACATCGTACGGGAAATAGGGTCGAGATTGGTGTCACCGCCATCTATTAACGAAGAAAACAGGGGGTTTTTACAGACCTTTATAGGAACCACCTCTGTATACGGGACCTACTGTCTGATAAGGTCTACCGTAGAGCTAAAATAGTCCGACGACAACGGGAAGTGTTCTAGATTATCCATACGTGGTGGTAGTAGGTATGGAAGTGACTTCCGGACGACCGATGAAACGTAATACATTAGAGGAAGAATTAGTTCATACGCGAGTAGGGGAAACTGTGTGGTTACATCTAAGTCTAGGTTCATGGGTAGAGTGGAGGGTCCAACAAGACAGTACCCGAGATCGTATACCTTAGAACACCTTAAGATGAATCCAAGTCGGAGTTCTCCAATCTGAGTGTTTTTCCGTGTTACCGGAGTCAAGTCAAGTCAAGTCAGCGAATCAGCACGGGCTGAGAGATGCTGGGGTACTTGATGTCGTGTGGTCCGGAGGGACAGGTAGTGGTTAAGGACCTCAAATGGGTTTGAGTACAGGTAACTCAGCCACTACGGTAGATTGGTAGAGTAGGAGACAACAGGGGAAGAGGAGGACGGAAGTTAGAAAGGGTTGTAGTCCCAGAAAAGTTTACTCAGTCGAGAAACGTAGTCACCGGTGTTACCGGATTAGTTTCTGTATAAGGAGTTCGAAAATATCTCAATATATAACACGGGGTTTGTCTGTCTTTAAACCGGGGTCCGACACGACGACGACGACGACGATTCAACGAAGTCAACACAGACTGAGACACACTGGGGTATCTACCGTCGGATGGTACGAGGGGGCAGGGACCCTAAGAGGTCCGTTCTTGTGACCTCACCCAACGGTAAAGGAAGAGGTTACGTAATTTCACTTTTCACTTTCACTTCAGCGAGTCAGCACAGGCTGAGAAGCGCTGGGGTGCCTGACATCGGATGGCCCGAGGAGGTAGGTACCCTAAATGGTTCGTTCTCATGACCTCACCCCACGGTAACGGAAGAGGTTATACATGAATGGTCAGTAGAGGTTTCTGAAGGGACAATCATGACTTTCGTTTGGGGGTTGAGGAAACTGCAATCTCTCCTACCGTAAGTGTAGGTGAGTGGTCTACTCATGAGGGAAATGGTAAAACTAATAAGTCACAGAGAGACAGAAGGTGTACGACCACCAGGTCAGTTCCCACCCAACACGTACGTTATACTAACTTTCGGACTCTCCTGTTTGAGGGTGGTTTAACGAATCTTAGTAAAATGTCTAAAATAACTGGGTCTTCTATTGATCCCGGTGACCGATACGGAGTGATAAGTCCAATATTTTCTGATCAATTAATTTTTAAGTAGTGTTCGAAACGCTCTCTAACTTTAATATCGAGGTCCTGGGGGATCGACTTGACACACCTAGAGTCTCACACCTTTTCACCGGGAGTCGGATCACCAACGGTTGGTGTAATCCTATACTTTAGGTTTTTCCTGGGACCCTAGATCGACAGAGATAGTCGTCCACACCAAACCCGGGGATGAACTGTAATCTACTTCTCTATTTACTGGAGAACGAGGTTTCGTTGGTAGAGGATGGAAACGGGTCATAGGTTTAACGACCAGGTTTCTTCTGGGGAAACGTACCTGTATTTTTATAAAATCAGACAAACACAGAGATCCAGACTTCTCCCAGAGAACATCCGTCGTTACTCAGAACAAAAATATATGTAAGTCGGTCAGACACAGAAAACCAACCTGGTAAATTAGATAAATGTAAATTCCACTAATAGTTATATACACAAAGATGACGGTAAAAGAATTAACAAGACCGAAACAAAAACATCCAGAAATAAGGGAAGTAGAAAACAAGAGAAGAGAAGACAAAGGACGTCTCTCTTAGGGAAGTCTTAGACTCCATTTCGACCAAACCACCACGACTTAAGAGAATCGAGAACACATCAGACATTTCAAAAACTAAAGAGACAGTCTAGACTTATTCTCGGAACGACCCATCTCATAAGAAACAACATCCAAATAGGGAAAGTAATGAAATTTAGATAGTACGGTGAGGGAAGACCGGACGTCTCAGAGACGACTTTTTTGTAGAGTGTTGGAATACGCTTAAGGGAACGTACAATAAACCACGAAAGGAGAACAACAAAAATTATAAAAAAGAAACAACAAACTAAAAACAATCAAACTAATTATGCACAGAACCGCACAAGGAGGAACCCAAATAAGACATACCCTGAGAGACTGGAAGGACCTGAACCCAATGATAAAGTAAAGGGTACACTTCCTTCAAAAGTTGACATTAGAGAAGTTTATAAAAGAGTCCGGGAAAGAGAAAGTGAAGAAGACTCTAGGGACATTACAGTTACAACTACGTAAATTACAACAAGGTCCCCAGAGACTCTGACAGGAGTAAAGAAAAGTAAGAAAAAAGAAATAAGACGAGGTCCCGTCACGAAAGGTGGTAAGACAGAAGGTCGAGTGAATGGACAAGAAGACGCAGCCAATAAGACGATAACTAAGGAAGGTCTCACAAAAAGTAAAGTCAATAAGATAACAAGTAGAGACAAACAAGATATCAAGAAGATCCAGAAACAATTTGTAGAGAACGTAGAAGAATTAGACACGGAGGTAAGAAAAAGGTTTTAGAACCTAGTAGAAATGATAGTGATAAGACTTAAGAAAAAGTTCATCTAACGGATAGAGGAGAAGTAAATTAACAACAATGTCTAAAAATAGAATGAGGAAGTAGACGTCGTCTAAAGAGAAAGCAGATTAAAACAGATTGACTGACGAACACCAGAGGAAAGACGTCCGACGTCCTGACATCAAGGAGAACGAAGACCACAGACGGTGGACCACCCACTCTACCAATGACTCGTCCCAGAGGGGAAGCGGGACACCAACAGTGACGGGACAGTCCGCGTACTAGACGAGCATCAACAACTCTGTCTCCGGGACTCTAGACAAAGACTCGACACAAAAAATAGACGTCACGTTCCAGCCACCCGAACCTCGTGAGACGACCCTCTCCCCGGAGACTCCTAAGGACGAGAGCTCGACATGTGGACCCTCACACGAGACAACACAGCGAAAAGTGTGTGAACGTCCGAGTCTTTCATGTGACAACAACCGTGACAAGAGAGAAGGTGGAATTGGTACCGATACCACTGTTTACCGGGACTACTGAGAGTCCAGTAAAAGTGATCCGGTGACCACGTCTAGACGACTCCAGTACAGGGTCCTGACGTCATCAGTGCATGGACCTGGGTAAGTTGCCAGGGATCCTGGATACCCCGACCTCCTCCGATACCGTCCCCACCGCGAATCCGGGTGACCCCGGTCCCGTCGGTCTCCTCCGAAACTACCCCCGTCGCGAATCGGGATGTCCCCGGACGAACCGGACTCCTCCGAAACCGAAACCTAGTCCGTTCGTGGGGAGAATTACGGGTGTCTCCGGTTCCTCTCCTGTTTTTAATTCTAGTCTTTACTTTCGTACCTGTAGTGATATAAATGTTTGGGGTACCGGTAATTTTTCCTATTCTTTATGATACTTGTTGAGATACGGATGTTAAACTATAGACTTTCTTTTACTTGGTTAAGAAACTTTCTATGTTAGACGGTTTTAAGTGTGTTCTTCTTTTCCTGTTAGACTTATCCGGATATAGATAATAATTTTTCGACTTAATTATTAATTATTGAAAGACTTTGTCTTTCGTGACCAGGGACTACTCAAGTGACCACTTAAGATGGTTTGTAAATTCCTTCCTTAATATGGTTTAGAGATGTTGCAGAAAGTGTTACCTTCGTCTTCCTTATAAAGGATTGAGTAGGTTACTTCGGTCTTAATGGGATTATGGTTTTCACTTTTTTCTGTAATACTTTTTTCTTTTAATATGTGAATAGAAAGAGTACTTGTATGTACGTTTTTAAGAGTTGTTTTATAATCATTTAACTTAGGTTGTTACATATTTTTCTTAATATGTTGTACTGGTTCATTCTAAATAGGATCCATCGTTCCGACCAGGTTATAAGTTTTTAGTTAATTACATTAGGTAGTGTAGTTGTTCGATTTCTTCTTTTTGGTATACTAGTATAGTTATTTATGTCCTTTTTGTAAACTGTCTTAGGTTGTGGGTAAGTAGAATTTTTTAATATATAAACTAGAAATAGGAACAAAGACCGTCTCGAGGATTTTAGGAATCTGAAAGGATACATTACTTTGGTTATTTCAACAGAAAACAATACAATTACTCCACTGAAGACCTAGTGTGGATTCAAACGGTCCTCTTGGTTGACGCACCAATAACGTGACTTTGAAAGTCAGGGTGAAGGGACTAGAGACCCGGCTCCTCTTCCAAACCTCTCAGTTAGTGGGTGGGTTACCGTTACTGAATTGGTTAGTGCAGATACATTACTTCGGATGTACTTTTGGGTTTCCTCTCCCAAGTCTTTCGAAGCCCAACCCCTTGGTCCTACTAAAGTGGTCCGGTACGGGGTTTGAGACACTCCTGTCTTCGAGGAAACAAGTCCTGGAGGAGTAGAATATATAGAGAAGTAGACCGACAAATAAACATAGGAAATTATAGAAAACATTATTTGACCATTAGATCACTCTTTTGACTAAAGGACTCAAGACAGTCCACAAGATCGGTTAATTAGCTTGTGTTTCTCCCCAGACACCCTTGAATACTAAATGTCGGTCAGACAGTCCCTTCTTGAACCTAAACATCAACCGTAGGACTCAACCTCCCACTAGTGGACTTGAAAGTCAAACATCGGTCCACCAGTCTTCGTGTCCATCGATAGATCCGAGTTTTGGCCGTAGACTCCACCCCCCGTCAAAATATCTTAACGAGGGACATGACACCTTAGCCTACGATGGAGGTCCAGCTGTCGTGGTCTTGACTCGACTCAATATCCTGTGGGATACCTACCCTCTCGACCTGGTATTTCTTCCGACTCGTGACTTCTTGACTACGAAAACTTGACACCTCTTCTAAGAACTCTCAGGGAACCTCTCGTTCCTCTAGTCTGGTCAGTTAGGATTTCCTTTAGTTGGGACTTATAAGTAACCTTCCCGTCTACGACTACGGAAACCGGTGGACTACACTTCTTGACTGAGTAATCTTTTCTGGGACTACGACCCTTTCTAACTTCCTCCCTCCTCTTCCCCTGCTGTCTCCTACTCTACCAATCTACCGTTATGGATGAGTTACCTGTACTCAAACTCATTTGAGACCCTCGACCACTTCCTGTCCCTTCGGACTACACAACGTCAGGTACCCCAACGTTTCCCAGCGTGTGTTGACTCACTGACTTGACTATCCTATGGGTCGAGAACAGACTCATAACGGACTTCAGTTGAGGTGTGTGACCTTGACCCAAACCTTGGGAATTACCAGGTATAGTGTACTGTAGTCCCTTTAATTTTAATTTGTCGTTACTCTGTGGTTATGTGTGGATAACCTCGTCGGGTTCAGATCTTTTGACTGTTGTGGTTTATGACTAGCCCTGCGACTCGTTGTCCTCGAGAGTAAGTAATGACCACCCTTACGTTTTGTCATATCTGGTAATCCTTCTGTCAAACCATTAATATTTTGATGTGTAGAGAATGATGTACGAAGTCGTTTATACGAGTACAATAAATGGGTTTACTCAACTTTTGAATACTCGTGTGTTTTTAGACGTATTCTTACATTTATCGTTGAAAAGTACACGACACGACACGATTCAGTGAGTCAGCACAGGTCAAGAAACGTTGAGGTACTTGATGTCGGACGGTCCAAGGAGACAGGTACCCTAAGAGGTCCTTTCTTATGACCTTACCCAACGGTAGGTCTCCTAGAAGAACTGGGTCCCTAGCTTGGACGTAGAGAATTCAGAGAACGTAACCATCCCCCTAAGAAATAGTGATCGCGATGGACCCTTCGGGTTGAAATAAGTATTAGTGGTTTTGTTAGTTCCTACAGGAAGTCTTCCATTTACCTATTTATATGACATCATGTAAGGATGTTACCTTATATAAGTCACTATCTTCTCGATACTTCGATACTTTTCTATACCTCCCTTGAATCTTCATATAATCAATCACTTTCTTTTATACTTTTTGGATATTTGATACATTAAGGTTTCCCTACTGGTGGACCTTTTTAGACCACTGTCGTTTTTATAGTCCAAAGGCTCCCAAACCCCATCTTTCTCCCTTCTTGTACCCCTTGTGTCTCCTAAACATCCGACGACTTTAATGAGACATACTATGAGAGTACCATCTATATGCAGTAGTGTGTAAACGGGTTTGGATATCTATATGTTGTGGTTTCTCGCCTGGATGATATTTGATACTTGAAATCCACTAGTACTACACATCCGAGTAACTGACATTGTTTACATGGTGAGACCACCTCTTACAACACTTACCCCTTCCGATACGTACACAACCCCGTCTTCGTATACCCTTTAAAGACATGGAAAACGAGTGAAAACGACACTTGGATTTTGAAGGGACTTTTCATTTCAGTTGACTTTGTTTTGTTTTGTTTAGCATTATAGAAATCCTTTTTATGTTGTGGGATTTCTCAAGTTATATTTAAAGTTTCCTTGTCGATTTATTTATAACCTTACTAAAAGAGATGAGAGAAACGACAGTTTTGATATGTAGGAAGTTTCAGATCGAACTTGCGGGCAAGAAGTCACTTCAGAAGGGGTCAAAGACCTGTATGAATCAGTGAGATGAGGGACACTGTGGTAGGACGATAGTGTCATGATTGTGGTACGATATCTCATCCTCAAGAGTTTTATCTGACTCGTAGTCTTAGTGGACTCTCTCGAACAATTTTGTGTCCGAAGAATAGGGACGGTATCTGGACTTATACCCCTAAGACTAAGACCTCGGCTACTTAAAGACTGTAGGAAGATCTACTGTGACTACGACACCAAGTACCTGGTGTGAATGTTTTCGTCACAATGCCAAATAAGATGGGCACCGACCGAGGGTATTCTGACTGGGTTCCTTGGAGAGGTCGTGTATTTTCCGTAACTCATTCACAGAATGAAAAAAAACGAAGAAAAATAGCCAGAGTAGGACATTTAAAACTTCCCGTAAAACGTACTCGAAGTACAAGTTTAGGACGAGAAGAGACATAAGGACGACGTATGCGAGGTAGAAGAGAACCTCCCGAAAAACGTTTCGTTAGGAATAAAGGACAAAACAGAAGACAAAGAAATCGAATAGGACACGTAAGAGTTCAAAGTGGGCACGTAAAAGTAAAAGGATTCCGTCTTGTTATTACTTCTATTACGTAGTCGTGTCAACCTGTTTTGTTTTTTCAATTACGTAAAGTAAATTCTCCACTCTTATTTCTCAAAGAACCTTTCGTATGTGAGGACCCACATTTCCCTGATACTCTGTATTTTGAACTGAAAAGTAACGACTTAGTTGTTATTCCGAAACACTTTAACGACACACACTAATATTTCATTATTTATCACACCTCAAGTTTTACGTCTTTTCATATTGTTATTTAGTGAAAATAAGAATCATTGGTAAGTGGATGATGGTAAGAGTTGTAAAACCGCACAACTGGAAGGGCTGAAATCAGAAGGTACTCATAGACGTATAGATCTAAACCTATGTAATAATTGGTCGTTAATCTCAGATTCTCACCTTTACACGTGTAGTCAGTTTATATGTTTTCATTTAATTCGTAAAAAAAGAAATTTTCATGAAGGGTAAGGAGAGTAAAAGAATAGATAGACTGGGAGGACCGACCGAATGGACACACTGATTAGTCCGTCAAAATTGACCCCGTGGTCGCGACGACCCACAACCCTCAAACCATCTTTTAGACCCATACCGTATTTCACTCCGTAATTAGGAGGGTGGTTTCCGTAAACTTGAGAAGACCTTCCTATTCAGGAAAGGGTCGACCCTGTCCTCTACTGTGTCAATATCACTCCTCTCTATGTTCAGGGTCGACTGAACTAGACTCTGAGTGTTGTCGGTACTTATGGTGCTAAAAACCGAAAGGTAATTACGGTACTCGTCATTTAGGTGTGACTTAACACTCTCAGTTTACTCCATTATATTCACTTTTACGAGACGTCATAAATTCCGTTTTGTCACCTATAGTTTGTATTTTCGGTCACCATATCGTCCGGTGTAAAAAATTTTTCATTCTAACTGATGTCCTTCGTCGTTAGTAGGTTGAGTTTGATATTTTGTCCGTCTCTACCTTTATTCTCTCTTAACAAGTTCTGATTCTTTGGATGTTCATCAAATGATACAGAACCAAAGGGGTCCAATCAAGACTAAAATGTGACAATACGACTCCGTGACTTAATTGATGTGGGGGAAAGTTAGAGTTTATACGGGTCTAAACTTACTATTTGTCAGTGAGAAAGTTTTTCTGAATACTGTCCTGTCGTTACAAACCTAAGGTTAAATTTGTAGTTTATTGAATCTGTTATCACCTTTAAACTATGACTAAAAGCTACTATTGTTACTTAATAATAATTAAAAAAATCCAAACTTTTACATATTCTTTTCAGGAATTAATATAACAACAACTCTACGTATGAGTTATTGTTCTTACATAAATTTCCCCTTTACTGTACACACCCCGTTTGACATTCAGTTTTTACCTTCCCCCATCTTATGTCCTTTGGTTATATAGTTTTATATTGTCGACAACTTTGAACCTCTAACCATGTGTTCCCGAGTACCCTGAGAGGTGAAGACACGTAAACTTTTACAAGTATAATAATGATAAATTATATTGTCATAACAATATTGTGTACAATAATAATATTGTAAATTTCCCACTTTAAATATATTGTATATTTAATGTTTTATTATCACAATTTCTTGGATAGTCACCGACGATCCCCAATCCCAATTCCTATCACTAAAAGAAAATCTTTTAAATATAAAACTCCGATTTGTTCTCTTAAATTTGTATTTTAAGAGAGACGGTCAATCCCGGAGGAGGGAGGGAGAAATTCCACGTTATACGTAGAAGTAATGGGTAATTGGTCTGGAGGAGTTTCTACTCTTACGGAAGAATTGTTATTTCTAGTTAAAAATAAAGGAAAGGAGACTGTGATCATTACCCTGAAGAATCTAATCGTGAGAAAGGCTTAAGACATTCCCCGGTACCACTGCATGACGAACGAAACATAGACGAATAGATCTGATAAATATAAACTACTTGAAATACATTTTATGGTCACACAGTAAAACTACATACTGGGAAACTGAACTTTTCCATATACTTACACGGAAGTTGGTGATTGTCCGTTTCGTTAAGAGTCTCGAAGACTCTCAGACAGAGGGTATAATATTAGGAACCAAACCGAACTTATTTTAAGAGGAAAAGAAAAATTCGTCCGGACGTTTGGCCCATAACATGGGTGACTCAAGTGGTAAGATGGTGTTCGTCTTAAACTTTTTTGGGTGGTGTTCCGCACGGAGAAGGAGGGAGTCGGCGACGCGCCGGACGGAAACGCGGACCTACGATCACTGGACCCGTAAATCGGGGTCCGCGCACAAGAGGTGCTCGAGGAAGACGGAGGAGAGGAGGAATCGGAGAGCGGAAAGAAACCGGTCCGCCAGAAGGAGGGTCTCGAAACTCTTGTAGACGAGAAGGTGGTGGAAGACGGAAAAGTCGAGGAGTAATTTGCGATAGACTCGAAAAGCTAGGAGCGTGTGGCGGAAGACTACCTATGTTTTGTCGAGTCGCGCTTCGAGGACCGTCGCAAGGGACTTTCCCGTTAAATTTTTTCTTTAACCCGGAAAGTATTCTGTAACGAGAGAAATCCGTGTTTAGACGTGACAGTCTGTGACTTCACTCGTTCAATTTCTTGACCTATATCCGGTAGACTCGCGCCTATGTGTAGCCCCTCGTCGTTCCTCCTTCTACGGTCCTACGGTAGACTGAGGTCCGGGACCTCAGTTCGCCTCGTCGGAGACTTAGGACCAAGACGGCAAAGGACACACTGGAACCCAGTGTTTGAGATAGATAGACTCGAATAAAAATATAGACATTTTCTTGACAGAAAATTCCAAGACGATTCCAAGTCTCTATTTACCTACATTTATGGACCACCTATTATCCTTGAGTCATTTACCATTAATGACACTAATGATACTTCCTTTGTCCTCTCCTTGTTCAGGGACGTTGTAATGTCAATCTAATTCCGAAACCATCTTTCTCTGGGACGCACATGTGGGTTCTTCTCTAGGTTCCTATCTCAGACGTACTGGTACCACTGCGAAGGGATAACGGAGACCTAAGGTCCGTCCTGTCCTGTGTACAGTGATTTCCCGAATGGCAATCTCAATTCTGTTGTCAGGATAAGAACGGAAAACCGTTGGTCCAAATACAGTGATAAGTTCTCCTTTACAATAAAGTCATTCACAAATCTGGAATAGGAAAGAAGTCGAAAGAAGTCTACAAGAAGTAACTCGGGTAAAAATCATATTCTCGACATTTTAAGTTGTGACTGACATGAAATCTTAATAAGTCGATATAAAAGATTTGAAGTGAGAAGGAAAGGAGGTCTAGTCTGACAATTTGATCTTATAGTCCCCTATTCAGGGTAGACGTAAAAAATTTCTCACAGAGTACACCAAGACTGTAAATCTGTTCAAACTCTCTTGTAAACTACCCTTCCGAAAATTTTTTTTTTAGTTAAGAAGGACAGAAGATTTAGTTTAAGATGTACTTCTTCGATTTCAGACCTTTTACTCGAGTTGTTTCTTAAAATCTCTTTAAACTTAACGATTCTGACTTTCTTTCCTACTCCAGATTTGAGAATAATGGGTTCCCACCGGTTATAGTGTGTTTTACTGTAAATAGTCTACGTCAACTCATAACAAATGGTAAACTACTCCTAATCAGAGTAAAGAGATTTTCTTAGAGACACTCTCGACCCTAAGTCCTATATAAAGTCTTTGTATACTGGGTATGATGAATGGGTTACCGGTTATTTATTAACAATCAAATTGACTATGTATTAATATGACTAATCGTTGTATGGTCGGTAGGTGTAAGACACCTTCCACGTTATCCATTGTCTTCGACTTTAATGATCCAATGTTTTTTCTTTTTGTTTGGTGTGTGAAATTGTGACTTTTTTTTTAAGTAGACAGATCTTAAGTAGTCACTTTAAGAGTCTAAACCGGTACTATTGAATGATTTCAGGAAGAGTTAGGGTACTAAGTATAAGATTGTTTCGATAAGTTAATTACCTTTAGATTTTGGATTCTTTATACCGAATATAAATTTTAATAAATTTTATTTTATTTGAGAAATAAGGATTCATATTTTGATTATGTACGAGTAACGTCTTTTTGATATTTTATTTTAATACTTCTATGATATTTATTACCATCAGGATGATAATTCTCTATTTGTGATAATCATACAATTATATATAAAGAAAGGATACATATATAGAAAAATGATCTTAACCCCAGAAAGACGTATAGATATAGAGGACATAAAATTAAAAAGGTGGATAGTAAAATGACCCTCATAAAAGAGTACTTTATAAGAAATTTTATAAAAGATTGAAGTTTTGGAATAATATCAAATTATTCGACGTATCATCTTTGATCTCAGATATTTGTGTAGTGTCAAATGGATTTGTAAGGGAACAAACTATTCGTATTTACAATGAAGACCGAAAATAATGTTACAACGTTGTTTGTACCAAAGACAGCGAGAAAGACAAATAACGATTACTAAAAAAATTCCATTAAGGAAGGAATTATATTTTGGTCTCATGTTTTTGTAAGAATTCCGTCAATCAACTACTATGGACGACGGTTCTTCCGGTCTTCACTATGGTATACTTTCTCGAGTATAGTATAAGTAAAAAAATCTAGTCATCCAGAAGTTTGAAAAAACTAATAAGTACAGAAAGTCACTTTTTTAAGATTCGTGGGTATTATAATAAATATTTAATATACTCCAATAATTATACATTGATATAGTATATTTAATCGATCGATGTTTTTAATTTTACTCGACTCGATTTTTCGTAGTTTATCTTATGAATGGATAAAATTACTATTATTAATGACTATTCTCCTTTTGAAAAACAGTCACGAAATGTACCATGAAAATGTATATTTTAGAATAAAGTAGGAGTATTCCTGGAATATTGAATCTACCCCGTCGTTCATAATAGGGGTAAAGTCTCAATTTCTTTAGTTTATAGTCCTTCGGTTTTAAAGAAAGGTTCAGTGTTTCGGTCCTCATTATTATAATATTTGATATCAATAATTCACGGATAATAAACGGTCCGTGACATGATTCGTCAAATGTACAGACTTGAGAATGTTAGAAGTATTGTTGGTTATAAGGTTGTTTGTGATAACATTCGAGTAATAATGATAATAAAATAGGAGTCAAACGTCTACTCCTTTACTTCCGTGTCTCGTTATAACCCATCGTTTCCATAGGTGACTGTTTTACTTCCCTTTCGATGACTTATCTCTATTGTAAACGTTTACCGTACTGACTATTCCCCAATTATAGGTTGTATATTTTTGTTGGGTATGTTGAGTTAATTCTTTTTTGGTTAAATTTTACCTGTCTCCTTGACTTCTGTAAAAAGGTTTCTCCTGTACGTTTATCAGTTGTCCGTGTACTTTTCTACTAATCACATAGTAGTCCCTTTACGTTTAGTTTTGGTGTCACCCTCTTGAGGAACCGTCAGGTCACCAATCCTGTAGTGCAAAAGTGACGGCTCACGGACCAAAGTTAGGGACCAGTCCCTTAATTCTAGGGTATTCGCTGTGTCACACTGGCTCTCTTTTTCATTGTTTTGTTGTTACTCTAAGGTCAACGTGAACGAACAGGTTTTCCGATAGTACTTTTTCTTGTGTTTACTGTTTCAACCGTTCCTACAATACGTCGGTGCCACCTTCTGTCATACTTGCGAAGAGTTTTTTGATTTTTATTTTGATCGTGTACTGGGTCGTTAATGTGTGGACCCACGTATAGTCTTTTTTTGTTTGTTGTTGGTTTTTTGGGGGTTTCGATTTTTGTGATTAAGTTGTGTGCGTGGTGTTACTATCGTCGTAGTAAATATTAGCAGTTTTGTACTTTCGTTGATGTTTCGGTGTCAGTAGTTCTGTCATACCATGACCGTGTTTCTGTCTGTATATCTAGTTACCTTGTTTTATCTTTCGGGTCTCTATTTAGGTGTGTGTATACCNTTTTGTACTTTCGTTGCATTCACAGGTAATTGTCTACTTACCTGTTTCTGCACCGTGTCTATCTGTTGTCTGATGTGTCGGTATTTTTCCTCACCTCAAAACGGCAGACGTCGTTTTACCTACCTGACCTCCCGCAATACAATTCATTTTATTCAGTCTCTTTGTCTTTATGACATACAATGGTGAATATACACCTTAGATCTTTTATGTTGTTCGATCACTTATATTGCTTTTTCTTCGTCTGAGTTCCTATATCTTTAGTTTGATCATCAATGGTGACCTCTCTCCGTTCACCCTTCCCCGTTATGTCCTCCTCCCCTATTTTTGTAAAAAAAAAGTGTTACATGAGCTTTCGTACTAGGCATTTTCTTTTTAGCTATTTAACCTAAAGTAGTTTTAATTTTGGGAAAAGATACACTTTCTGGGGTGATTTTCCTAAATTTTTGTTGTTGTTGTTGTTCGATGTCTGGTCCTTTTTTATAAAGTTCTGATATATAGGATGTTTCCTGAGTATAGACCTTATATGTTTCTTAAGAGTGATGAGTTGTCGATTAGGTTAATCTTTTACCCGTTTTCTGTACTTCTATATAAAGTGGTTTAACTTATATGTGTACCGTTTATTCGTATACTTTTCAACAAGTTGTAGTGTTGGGTAATTCTTTTACGGTTAATTCTGGTGTTACTTTATAGTGACGTGTGGAGACAGGATTATTACTGTCATAGTTTTCGACCGTTTCTATACTTTTTTTGAACTAGAAAATATGTAATGACCATCTTTATATTTTAGTATGTCGGTGCGACCTTTTATTAAATAATCAAAGAATGTTTTAATTCGTATGTATATTCTGGTCGAATACCGTTAATAGACTCTCTTTCCTTTTGAATACAAGTGTGTTTATATACTTGTGTTTACAAGTATAATCTAAGTAAGTATTATCTATTTTTGATCTTCGTTAGTTTTACATACAGTTACTCACTTACCAAATGTCTTTAAATTTATGTAGGTGTGTTACCTTATGATGAGTCGTTATTTTTACTGATAATTGTGTACGTTGTTAAATCTACTTGAAGTTTCTGTTAAGTAACTGACTTTTCCGGTTAAAACTGTGTAGTGGATGACATGTTCAAGTATATATGTTATAGTCCTTTAATACTTCTACTCCCATTCGTACCATCAACACTAATATTTCTCTTCGTGTCCTTCTGGGTACACGACTAACCTATCAAGACATAGAACTAACACACCCCATAATCTACCTAGATGTATCTACTATTTTACCGTGTCTTGATATGTATATGTAATACGGTTACAGTTAAAGGAACATACTATAACACAACATTGGTGACTTCCTTTTGACCCCATTCTTATATACTATAAAGACATGATAGAAACGTTAAAGATACTTATAGATTAATAAATGTTCATTTTTCAAAATTTTCAGTGACCAATAGAACACCAATAATAAATAAAGGAAAGTAATAACAATGACTTTCATTAAAACGACAAATCTTCTGGACCTTGTTATTTTTACTAGGTAAGATTAATAGTTTATAAAGTCCATACGGTGATTTATATGACTTTCTTTAATTACATGAATAGACGGCCTTTTGTACATGTTCTTACAGGTGTCGTCGAAATAAGTATTCCTAGGTTTTGACCTCTATGTACTTTACGGATATTGGACCTCTTACTTATTTGACACCGTATAAATGTGTTACCCTATGATTTTCCTTCTCCTTCCCCTTCGTCTCCTTCTCCCTATTAAAGTAGAACGAAATATACATGTAATTTCGAAGTCAATATAAACGTCATTACCCCGTATTAAATCATAGGAACTAGTTTTAAATTAGGACCGGAAAGTGAAAATATTACTTAAATTTGACATAAATACAACGTCAAGACAATCTTCATGACGTAATTTTTTGTGACTTTTACCAAACGAACGTTCATTTAATACCATCAGAGGGAATAGGTGGTAAAGTAAAAGATGTCAAAGATAATGGTACCAGTCGACATAAGACTTTTGTAATTTGTCTTTTGAGGTCTATATTCTTAAATTTTACAAAAGTTAACGTGTAACAAGATTTCACACTACTTTAAAACGTGGTGGGTCGAGGTAAGGTGAACCCTAGAGGTTGTTGACTGTGGGAGACGAGGACTGTAAGTCAGTAGTCGTAGCAGTGTCTAGTTACTAGGTCTTAGTGGGTTTCGTCCACTGGACATCAGTCCAGTTATCGGATTACGATATAGTGTTATGCCCTGAAGGGTCCATCGTGATCACCAATTCTTGGACGAATTCTCCGAATTCCCTGACCTCAAACTAGGGACCCAGTCCTTCTCGGGGACCTCTTCCCATACCGTTGAGTGAGGTCATAAGAACGGACCTCTTAGGATACCTATCTCCTCGGACCGTCCGATACCCGGTATCCCAGTGTCTCAGTCTGTTGACCTCGTTGAATCGTGTGTGTGCGTACGTACAGTGTTATGTAGTAAGTAGAATGAATGGTATATTTGTAAAATAACCCGAAGGGACCACCGAGTCTACCATTTCGCAGACGGATGTTACGTCCTCTGAGCCCAAGTTAGGGAACCAGTCCTTCTAGAGGACCTCTTCCTTTACCGTTGGGTGAGGTCATGAGAACGGACCTTTTAAGGTACCTGTCTCCTCGGACCATCCGATGTCAGGTACCCCAGCGTTTTCAGCCTGTGCTGACTCGTTGAAGTGAAAGTGAAAATCTGTAAAATAATTAGAGTGTAGTAGTGTTCTTCTTCCCACTCATATCATGTTATTCTATAAAACTCTGTGTGTCTCTCTCTCCCTCTGGTGTAAACATTCAAAATAATGTCATATAACAATATTGGTGAGGTAAAATAATAGGAGTTAACAATAACTAGAGACTTTACATTGATTAAATATTTAATTTGAAACAGTCCCTACATATCCTTTACATATCCTACATATCCTTTTTTTGTCACATATGTCTTAAGTCAAAGTCTGTAAATGACCCATAGAACCTTACATACGGGGTACCTATTGTACCCACTGACAACATCCTATATTGATAGAGAAGATTTTAAGATTAATTAAGTAGATTGTCGTTCCATATGTTGTACTTCAACATATGAGTCAACATATTCTAAAGAAATATTTTAGAAATATTAACAATGGTTTAATTATTCGTAAAATTCTCAGGTTTGGTGAATACTTTGAAGTAAAAAGAATAACACATTTTTTCTTTTTTTTTTGGTAAATGATCTTTCACCCTTTATATGATTACCAGGTAACTTTAAGTGAAGAATCAAAGGGAAAAGGGGAATGTCGTAAAAGAGGAGGTCATCGGTCATCCTTCATAGATCTAGGATTGTTTCTGTCCACTCCGCTACGAAATGTACCCAATGTCTGTTGTTCACATCCAGTCCACGTAGGTGTCTTTCCCATACTCTTTCAGAATCTTAGCGATCGACCCGACTGACCACTTCCATAAAGAAAGGACTTCAGTCAATCATTTTCGACCTTCCCCATTTATGATGAAGTGTACGTTTGTATCGGTATGTTCTGAAGTTTCTTATATTTTTACTTCCTTTTATATGTGGTTGTTTCCTTATGTTACGAAAAGATCATCAGTTAGGGTTTCTTTATCTCTACATGTTTGATGGACGATTTCTTAAGTTTTGTTGACAAAAATCCTTCTAGTCACTCAATCTTATGACTGTCTACTGAGTTGTTTTAGTCCTTTTGTTGTATCCTTGTTTTACTCTTCAAGTTATCTCTACTTTTAGTAGTTTTTCTTGGTTGGTCTTTAAGACCTCGACTTTTTATGTTACGTACTTTATTTTTAGGTTTTCTATCGTAGTTGTAGTCTGTGTTCGTTTGTTCTCCTTCTTTTTTTTAGACTCTTAAGTTTCTGTCTCCCCGACTTACCTATTTTTTTGTTCTAGGTTGTTGTACGACGAATATTGTCTGGACAAAGTCCAAATTCCGACGACGACGACGACGACGACGATTCAGCGAAGTCAGTACAGGCTGAGACACGTTGGGGTATCTACCGTCGGGTGGTCCGAGGCGGCAGGGACCCTAAGAGGTCCGTTCTTGTGACCTCACCCAACGGTAAAGGAAGAGGTCACGTATTTTCACTTTTCACTTTCACTTCAGCGATGTATAGAAATTTCAGTTCCCTACCTTTTTCTATGAGGTACTTTCATCTTTGGTTTTCTCTCGTCTTCATCGATATGAACCTGTTTTATCTGGAATTGAGTTTTCTACAATGTTCTACATTGTTTTCTGTTTTCTACCTTGTTCTCTGTCTCAGTTAAGTAGTTCTCCTATAATTTAATTTTTCAGTAGGGAAGTATGGACATCGTCTAAGTGAACTCCTAGACGGTGTCTATTGTTTTAGGTGTCTACGAGTTTAAGATATCAGTTGGAAGGTATAGGTACCAAGGTGTAAACGTCTAAGTTGATTAGGGTCTGGCATATCGTGATGTAAATAACCCTTCTTTTGTGTAAATTCACCTGAAAGTCTCAGACACAACAAGCTCCTCAGTCGTCATATACACGAGTTATAGTCTCGTGAATTTATGCAATTTGTTTCTAATTGTCTATAGTTCCCTTTTTATCTGTCGGCACGTCATTATCATCCTCTGAAGTTATAAGGTAAAGTCGTCACGTATCTAGTAGGTCTGTCTTTTAGTTATTTCTTTGTTATCTAACCTGATATAAAATCTAGTTCACTTAGAGTGTATGTATGTGTCTTGCAAGGTAGATTATCGTCTTATTAGAAGAGTTCATGTGTACCTCGTAAAAGGTCCTGTCTAGTATACGGGGTAGTGTTTTTTCAGAATGTAAATTTTTCTGACTTTATTACATAGAAAAAAAAAAAAATGGTGTTACCGTATTTTCATCGTTAGTTATTGTCTTTCTTTCGACTTTTTTAATTGTCTACACACCTTTAATTTTTTTGTGTGAGGACTTGTTGGTTACCCATTTTCTTCTTTAGTTTCCCCTTTATTTTTTTTTTTTTGGAATTTTACCTTTATGTTGTATAGGTTTTAATACTTTACGTCGTTTTCGGGGAAATTCTTCCTTCAAATATTGTTATTTGTGGATATAATTCTCTTTTCTTTCTAGAGTTTTTAGACTGAAATTTGGAGTTCCGTGATATTTCTTTTTTGAATCGGGTTTCATTAGTCTTCTTTCCTTTATTGTTTCTAGTCTTTCCTTCATTTACTTTGTCTCTGATCTTTTTACTATTTTGTATAGTTACTTTGATTATCGACAAAAAAGTTTCTCCATTTTAACTGTTAGAAATCGACCTGATCGATTCTTTTTTACTAAGTTTATTTATTTTAATCTTTATTTTCTCCTTTGAAATGTTGACTATGACATTTTTATGTTCCCTAGTACTCTATGATAATACTTGTTAATATACGTTTGTTTAATCTATTATATTTTTTACCTAATTAAGGATCTATGTATATTGGATGGTTCTGACTTAGTACTGTTTTGTCTTTTAGACTTTTCTGGTTACACATTCCTCTGACTTAGTCATTAGTTTTGAGGGGCTTTTCTTCGGGTCCTGGTCTGCCAAAGTGACCACTCAAGATGGTTTGTAAATTTCTTCTTAATTATGGTTGGAACGAGTTTAGGAGGGTTTTTTTATTTCTTCTCTCTTGTGAAGTAATAGGGATTACTTGTGTTTGCACTTTTAGGAGTTATATTATGATCGTATAATCTTCTTAGTGTATGGTATTAGTTCGTGTTAAATATCAAGTCATATACGTCTAGTCATTTACACGGTGTAGTGTAATTGTCTTACTTCCTATTTGTGATATGCCAGTAGAATTATCGACGTTTTCTTTAAACTGTTTAGGTACTATGTTTTTTGAGAGTCGTTTACTTCACACCTTCCTTACGTCCAGTCGTGTTGCTTCCGATAGGTGTTGGTCGTGTGTCGATGGTGGCACAAGTTTTCGCTTTTGACTTCCGAAGAGGAATTTCAGTCTGTATTCTGTTACCACGGGTGAGAACGGTGAAAATAAGGTGTATCATGACCTTTAGGATCGGTCTCGTCAATCCGTTCTTTTTCTTTATTTATATAGATTTTACTTTTTCACCTTCGTTTTGACAGACAAACGTCTACTGTACTATAATGAAATGCATATATCTTTTGGGATTTCTAAGGTAGTTTTTCACAATCTTGATTAGTCACTTAAGTCATTTCGATATCCTTAACTTTAATTATTTGTCTTTAGTCAACGTAAAAATATGTGATTTTTACTTGGTAGACTTTCTCTTTAATTCTTTGATTAGGATAAAGGTTATCGAAGTTTTTGTTATTTTTATCCTTATTTAAATTCGTTCCTTCAATTTCTAGACATGTGACTTTTAATATTCTATGACTACTTTCTTTGACTTCTAAGTTTATCTACCTTTCTATAGGAAACAGGAACCTAACCTTATAATTATAACAATAATCATTTTACAGGAATGATGGGTTTCACTGGATACAAATTACGTTAGGGATAGTTTTAATGTTACCGTAAAAGTGTCTTTCTCTTTTTTAAGGATTTTAAAGTTAACTTAATGTTTTCTAGAGTTTATCGGTTTCGTTAGAACTATTTCTTGTTTCGACCTTCATAGTGTGTAAACTAAAGTTTGATATAATGTTTCGATATTTTTAGTTTTGTCATTACTATCACCGTATTTTTGTCTACTTATCTCGTTATGAGTCAACCATTTCTTAGGCGGACGTTTCTTCCTCTGGGACCAAACTAAGGACTCAGTCCTTCTAGACGACCTCTTACATATACGATGGGTTGAGGTCATAAGAACCCGAAGGGAACACCGAGTCGACCATTTCTTAAGTGGACGTTACACCCTCTGGACCCAAGTTAGGGACCCAACCCTTCTAAGGGACCTCTTCCTTTTCCGATGGGTGAGGTCATAAGACCGGGATCTCTTAAGGTTCCTGACATATCAGGTACCCCAGCGTTTCTCACCCTGTGCTTATTTACTGAAAGTGAAAGTCTCGTCACCTTGTCTTGTCCCCCGGGTCTTTCTTAAGGTGCATAGTATATATACCAGTTGATTAGGAAATATTTCTCCGGTTCTTGTGTGTTACCCCTTTCCTGTCAGAGAAGTTATTTGTTGGAACCACTTTGACCTACTGGTATCGTTTTCTTACTTTGACCTAGTGGTAAATGTTTTTAATTCAGTTTTACCTAATTTTTGAATTTGTAATTCTGGACTTTGACATTTTATACATCTTCTTTTGTATTCTCTTTTCGAGGAACTGTGACCAGAACTGTTACTAAAAAACCTATTCTGTGATTTTCGTTTCCGTTGTTTTATTTTTTATTTGTTCACCCTGATATAGGTTAATAATTATTTTTCAAAGAAGTGTCGTTACCTTTGTTGTTTCATTTTTCCGTTGGATGTCTTACCCTCTCTTATAAAAGTTTAGTACATAGACAATTTTCAAATTATAGATTATATACATTCTTTGAGTATATTGAGTTATCGTTTTTTGTTTATTAGACTGATGTGTTTACTTGTTTTCGGGACTCATCCGTAAAAAGGTTCTTCTGCATGTTTACCGGTTTTTCATACACTTTTCCATGAGTTGTAGTGTTTAGTGGTATTTTTACGGTTAGTTTCGGTGTTACTCTAATAGTGGAGTGTGGACAATCCTGCCGATAATGTTTTTTTCTATTTTCTCTTCTGTTTACAACCGTTCCTACATCTTTTTTCCTGTGGAAACATGTGACACCACCCTTATGTTTAACCATCTTGGTAATACTTTTTGTCATGCCTCTAGGGAGTTTTTAACTTTGATCTTGATGGTATACCTTTGTTTGACAAATGACTCCATACTTACCTATTTCTTTAACATCTTACCTTGTAACACGTGAGTCAGTACAGACTGAGAAACACCGGGGTACCTGACGTCGGGTGGTCCGAGGAGACGGGTACCTTAAAAGGTTCGTTCTTATGACCTCACCCAACGGTAAAGGATGAGGTCCTTACCTTATAATGGGTCGTATTTTTTCTTTTAAGACGAGAAACTCTGTTGTACCTACTTGGACATCCTATATTATGATTCACTTTATCCGACCTGTCTCTTTCTGTTTATGACATACTAGAGTGATTTGTACCTTAGATTCCCCTTTTTTCCAAACTGTATATCTTTGTCTCTCATCCTACAGTCAAGAGTCCCCGATCCCCTATCTTCTTTTCCCTTCTAAACGAGTTTCCTATATTTAAAAGTCATTATTCTACTTACTAATTCAAAACCCCTAGATCATATCTCATACGAATAAGTTGAATATGCGCCTCATGTAGTACTCTTTGCGACCCTACCTACTTCGTGTCCGACGTTTGTTCTAACGGCCCTCTTTATAGTTAGTGGAGTCTATACGTCTACTGTGGTGGGAATACCTTCTTTCACTTCTCCTTGATTTTTCGGAGAACTAGTTTCCCTTTCTCCTCTCACCTTTTCAACCGAATTTCGAGTTGTAAGTCTTTTGCTTCTAGTACCGTAAACCAGGGTAGTGAAGTACCGTTTATCTACCCCCTTGTCACCTTTGTCACAGTCTGAAAATAAAACCCCCCGAGGTTTTGGTGACGTCTACCACTAACGTCGGTACTTTAATTTTCTGTGAATGAGGAACCTTCCTTTCAATACTGGTTAGATCTGTCGTATAATTTTTCGTTTCTATAATGAAACGGTTGTTTCCAGGTAGATCAGTTCCGATACCAAAAAGGTCATCAGTACATACCTACACTCTCAACCTGATATTTCTTTCGACTCGCGACTTCTTAACTACGAAAATTTGACACCACAACCTCTTCTGTGAACTCTCAGGGAACCTCACGTTCCTCTAGGTTGGTCAGGTAGGATTTCCTCTAGTCAGGACCTACAAGTAACCTTCCTGACTACAACTTCGACTTTGAGGTTATGAAACCGGTGGACTACGCTTCTCGACTGAGTAACCTTTTCTGGGACTACGACCCTTTCTAACTCCCGTCCTCCTCTTCCCCTGATGTCTCCTACTTTACCATCCTACCGTAGGGGGTGAGTTACTTGTGTTCAAACCCATCCGAGGCCCTCAACCATTACCTGTCCCTTCGGACCAAACAACGTCAAGTACCCCAGCGTTTCTCAGTCTGTGTTGACTCACTGACTTGACTTGACTTGACTTACATCTCATACCCCTGATGTCCATCATTATGACATAACATATGAACTTTATACAACTTTTATTTAGAATACGTAATAGTGGTGTTTCGTTTGTCTGTTTGGAAGAATCACGTTACTACATACATATTAATGGTTCTGAATGTACATGTTGACGACACGGGACAATCCCGATGTGAAATGACATTTAGTCAGAAGGATTTATTAAAAATTATATGTTTGAAGTCTAAGATACACATACAAAAAGACTGTAGCAATGGACTTAACGACCAGATCGAAAAGTCGGTGTTTTAGGACAGAGAGAAAAAGAAAGAAGAGAGAATTATTAGAATAAAATAGAGAGTAAGATAGAAAAAAGAGGAGTTAACAAAGAAGAAAGTTAACGTAAAGTCATTTTATGAGTAAAAGAAGACTACGATTTTCAAGTGCATTGGATCCAAGTGTTTTGTTTTACTGTTGTTGTTCGTTTCCTTAATTTTGACAGTACGATGTACGTGGTAAAGTAATTAACCAAAAATAAAACAATTTAAGTTAAAGTCTTCATATACAAGTCAACATTTAAAACATTCTTCCTTTCTAGTAATGCCATAAGGTATTTTATTCAACAGTGGACTTCGTTATTTCCCTGATTAGATACGGTGTAGAATAAACTAGTGCATGTCTACTCTATACACTAAATATAAAGTTCTTTTTTTCGTTTTACTCGTTCTAAAATTAATATTATTGTTTTATACTATGTTATACAAGAAAACTAAAGATAGTTATCCAATAGTGTTCACTTTTATTTTTATTCGATAACCAAACCATCCTTATTCTTATCGAGTCGGTACTAGGAATGATATTTTTAAGTGAACTAAAAACTAACCAGTTAGAGTCCGAGACCAAAATCGTTATAGAGTCTCAGACCTACTCGGTCCAAAATTCGGAATGAATAAGGCGGAAAGAAGTCACAACTACTATTTGGGAACGTGCCGTAGGAACTGAGAACGAAAGTGTTCTGACAGGTGTTTGAACGCCAGTAACACGACGAGGGTGAGTCAAAAGTTCGCTAGGGCGAGCTAACTGAATTACCTCCGGTTCTATCGTACTACAAAGACTACTGACACAACCTAAGAAAGGTCTACTACGAGTCGAGGAACCTGAAACCCTCCGAACCGAGAGACCTTGTTTTTTTCTTTTCGTTCATAGTGAATACTATCTGGGTTTTAGGTGACGTATAAAAGTCAATTAGGTTATGGGTATAATTTGTTTTGAACCATATATTTTGATTATAGGACGATATTGACATTTGTTGAATTCACAGATTCTACATTCAACAAATTTAATAAACTTTGGACATGGATTCTACAGTAGTTTAGTCAGAGTTGATAAAGAGTTTATTTATTTTAAGTAAACTTATTTTCAAGTACCTTAATATTTCAGTTTTTAAACTTACCCTGAGGTCTCTAATAGATTAGTTTAGTCTCTGAATTAAATAAACGGGTTTCACGAGACTCATCACTCCCATCTTGACCCATCTTGTTCTTAATTTCCAGAAGATTAAGGACTGGAATTAGAACGGTGGATGATAGGGTGGAACGAAAAGTCCCGAGACTGTTGTATCAATGGTGGTAGTTTTAAGAAAGTTAATTTCATTTGATGAGTGATTCATATATCCTATATGTATTGTTCAACATTGTCACTTTATACGAAATGATTCTTCCTTCATTCCTTCTGTCTTTCCCTCTTTCCCTTTCTTCCTTTCTTTTTTTTTTTTGGGGTTTTGATTACCATCTTAAACTAAGGATAAAGATGAAGGGGTCTTCAAATTACATTCTCGACACGATGACTGTAAGACCCTAATTGAACTTAAAGACACTTATACAAGTAAAATATGTTTGAAAGTGGTTTTCTCAACCTTTACGTATGTGGTAACACTTATTTATAACTGTGTAAACGATTTTAGTATACGATATAGAAAAGATAAAGACGTAACGATCGTACTTCGTACAGATGGTCGTAGTTCAAGAGTTATGCTTACTTCTTCTTTCTACTTACTTACTTACTTTGACAAGTACCCACCCGAACTACACTGAGAACGGGGAGGACCCCGGTGGTACTTTAGGTACCAAAACTCGAAACATAAAAGTCGGTCCAAATAGTTTAGTGGGAATCCACTCGTCAGTCTGAGACCACACGACTACGTGGCGTTGTTTCCAAAATTGAACTCCGTGTCTCAGTCAGACTAGTAAATGTGACTCTCGTAGTAACAGACCCAATGGTCTTATGACCGTAACGTTGAACCATTTCCTCAGAGGATTCCTTTCCTTTAGTTGTAAACTTCTATCGAAGGACTTTTCTAAGTTCCAAACCCCATATGTGTACCCACGGGTCTTATCAACTTGTTCTATTATGTTTCGACTCCATCCAACCTCTGTCTTCAACTACAGCTTCCAATGTAGTACCTTCATCGATTAAGTATAACTTTAATAAATGTCGGATCTACATCAATTCTTTGATGACAACAGATTATACATACCGTAGGATACTTGCGTCTAAGTCACTATTGTTTCGTCTCAACCCAGTTCCGACGTGGGACTCGTCCTGTGTGAGTCCGAGGATCATGTCTGTCTACCCGACTCTTGTCCTTGGTTCGTGGTTCCAGTAGTCCTCAGTTGACAGACTTCAGTAGTCCCGTTCTTAGTCCGAGACTCCATGTAAAACTGATTTCTCCTTTATCGTCACCTCCCGTCGCTCTTTGTCTGACTCGTCATCGTCCCTTAATCCTTCGGGAAATTCCGACACCGTAGGCCCCATCCTTCCTGAAACACCAGTCGCTCCTGGAACAGAGACCTACTTATTTCATTCTAGACCTCAAAGGCTTGTTCTACCACGGTTAGGTACGCAGAGTCGTAATACATGAGTTTTGGACATGAGAAATTTTCTTTTTTTTATATTTGATCTAGACGTTAAATTGTAAAACTACATCGATATAAAAATTTTTATTTCTCTTTGTCCCCCTTAATTAAAATTATATAAAAATAAATTGGTTATATAGTTTTTATAATAACAGAGTTATACACTGAGATCTGTATAATGTTCACGAGTTTAAACACCGATCACCGGTGGTATGACTCGTGACGTTTAGAATTTGGTACCATTTTAACCTTATTACCCAAATTATTGATGGGACATGGAAGTTCCAGTGACTTTCGAAAACAATGACATTGGAGAGTTCAATCAAAGAGGACAATGTCAAATTACAGAATTTCTTATTGTAGAATGTTCGACTCCAAACTAAGACCGGAGATGACTATTGACACCCTAGAACTCGTTCAATGAACTGGAGAAACTCAGAGTCAAAAGAGTGGACAGTTTTTCTCGTTTTGTTTACCGAAGGATTTTTTTTTAATAAAGTTCTTCATTTGTTGACCCAGGGATCCTCCGTGAGTGGCTTGTCGACGAGGAAAACGACGAAGTAGTGGAGTCTGTAATGTGGAAAGTGGTGGAAGAGAACTTCTTTGACAAATCGTAAGTTCAGGGTAGAGACCACCAAAATTGAGAAGAGGGCAGTGTTGAGATGTT
Organism: Capra ibex; assembly: GCA_006410555.1. Taxonomy (NCBI): domain Eukaryota; kingdom Metazoa; phylum Chordata; class Mammalia; order Artiodactyla; family Bovidae; genus Capra; species Capra ibex. The sequence goes on from SJYO01013871.1 coordinate 48,112,053, forward strand.
GGAGATTGTAGGTGTGAAAAATAGTGTGAGACTATAGACTCTATGTGGTCGAGACTGGAAAAGGGAAAGGAGGAATAAGAAGATATTTGCATCTTATAAGTCATCCGGACGAAGAGACCAAACCACCATACCTTTAGGAATAACAAAAGACTGTGTTCCTTACAGTGGACTGGTCCTGGGGTCGACTCGAGTCCCAAGTCTATGTCTTGGGTTTCTTGTAGGTGAAGACAGGGAGTATTTCTTTTATTATTAGTGGAGTTTGGGATGTCTGACATCTTCTGAGGTCAGATGACTAAAGGTTTGGGTCTCGGATGTCAGGGACCTGGACTTCTTCTCCCTCGTCCAGATATTGACTGACTGTTGACGATGCACGTGATGTCTCGTGTTCTAATATAGCAATAGTAAGACTAGAAGGAAGGTCACAGGGTTGTGTCTGTTCTGTCGTGTGGCAATAGTTAACGCGACCGTGTCACACAATTAGAAATTGCTAAACCCCGCACTCGTTCAACAAAGACGTCAATCTACTATTCGTCAAACTTCCGTTCCTAGTTTGAAAATCTCTTTCACTTTAGAGGGTCCCAGTTTCATAAGTGGGGACATAGAAGGTGTCTCGACACGTGTGTCGGCCCTGAGTGCACTATGGAGATAGCAACGAATGGATGTGTACCTCCCAAAGGCCGGACACCTTTGATCACACATCTTCGTTTCCTTGCGTCCACGCACCTGGTTGACAGACTCCAAGACCCGTCGCGAGTAGTTTAAGACGTCCTGTCACAAGGGGACCAGAGGATGGTGGTGGCGACGGAATTTCCGTTGGTTGGAGGATAAGGGTCCAGCCGTCCATACGAAGACAATATCGATTCAGTCGTCTCCTTCCCGGGATTCTGGTGAGTTTGGGGGGTGTCAGGTCGTGAGAAGTTGTCTGCCAAAAGGATTCGAATACCTTGATCAGGGCTGGCATGTCGACTTAGTGACGGTCGGGTCTGGGGTCTAAAGGACGGTGGACTGGGTCGCGGGAAAGGAACTGTGTCTCAGGCGTAAAGTTCCCCTGCTGGAGAAGATTTTCAGAAAGCTCTAGAAGTTGGAAGTTCTAGCGGTCACCACTAAGAGGTTTATGTCTTCGATTTATGTTGACTGCGCCCCTGCCCTTCCTATCCCTCTCGATCCGTTCTCTGGAAAAAGAAGGGAGCAAGTTTTGAGTTTGATGACGGAGTCCGTGGACGAAGGGAACTCTTGGGGACGACCCCCGGTTCCGACCCAACCCAGGACTCTACCCCCTTCTATGTCTTTTGCCACCCTAGGGTGTGTGTATAGGGCACGAATGGTGCTAGTGGTGAAACCCTCACCCGGGGAATTGGAGAGAGACATGCTACGGTTTGGCGACCGACTTGTAAAACCTCGAAGGAGCCTAACCCCTGCCACAGGCGGCGCCAAGGGGTTGGTGTCGATGGCCGCCCTGCTCGAACACGCTACGTGTCCAGACCAACGCAGAGCCCCCCGATCCCTGTCCACTTACCCCGCCTTCAACCAAGGCAATGGTACCACTGGTGTCTGCGCCCGTGAGCGTTGAAGGAGAACCTCACCTTCTCGACTCAGACGCGTCAGGAGTGGGGCGGGAACTGGTCCGGAGGGCGGCTGGAGCGAGGGAAAGATCCTAAGTAGTATATCGGTTTTTTTTTTTTTTTTCGGAGGAATTGGGCTTCTTCAGCTTCTAGATTAATGTAAGGTTGACTGAAACGATAAATATAGGACATTACAGATTTTCGTACTCTTCAATCGACTGTGAAACATACTACCAGTTTAAAACTCCGTAGAGATTCAATTGGATGTCCCGTTTAGTAGTGACCTGGTGGAATAAGCACATCAATAAATGTCCTTAAACATTCCATAAAAGTATGTATTTCGGAAAGTCAGAGTGTTTATGGACTGACTACCTCGTCGCCCAATAGGAGTAGGATGTCGATTTTGTTCGACTCTCGTGGATTGACCAAACAGTCGATTGGGTTGGTCATCACTGTTTAAATAATTATTTTGGTCCTTTGGTCCCGAATGTGAACTCCTTGGGATCCTACCCCCGCGTCGCCGTGCTGGACTGACCCGTGTTATTTCTGGCCCCGGTCCTACACCTAGTCTTAAAGCCACTAGTCCGAGACCGTAAGGCCTAGGGTCCGTCCTTTTTTTTTTTTCTTGTGTCCACTCCGTTGGATTTTCCCCGGGAGTTATGTCCACCTCTGATGTCGACTTGAAGGCGAGTTCTCGTTTCACCACTCACTTGGTTTCAGCTTTTGAACAGGCTGAGAAACGCTGGGGTACTTGATACTCAAGTACCTTAAGAGGTCCGGTCTTATGATTTCACCCATCGGAGAGGGAAGGGGTCCCCTAGAAGGGTTGGGTGCCTAGCTTGGGTCCAAAAGACGTAACGTCCGCTTTAGAAATGGTCGACTCGATGTTTATCATCATCCATTATGGATTTTTCAGTTTACTGTAAAACCATGAGAAAGACGTTGCCCCTACTTGTATCTCGAAATTGTCCTTTTTTAGTCGTGGATCATCCAGTGACTGCACATTATTTTCGTGTTGATCATGACGCATAGGGTTAAATTCTGGCGTTAAATGATATTTAGTCGTAAGGGATTAGTAAATATTAGGCGGGTGAAGCCTAAAACGTACGCCGTACAAAGATCCAAACCCGAGGTAAAGGACTTAACAAGCAGGTCGAAAAGTCGGTGTTTTATTGCAGAGAAGAGAAAACTTTAAATTATTAAAAGTAAAACGGAAAATAGAGGATATTACGAAGAAGAAAATTAACGTCAAGCCATTTTATGAGTAAAAGTAAATGACAATTCTCAAATGCATCGGACTTTGTTTTCTTTCTTTTCTTTAATCTGCTAGCAGAGGCGAGGGACCTGGCCCAGGACTCCCGATCTACGACCTAGAAGCTAAGGGTGCCCACGGACCGGGCGACCGACCAGACCAGACCACTGTGGTGTGGGAGTCTTCCCGCCACTGCGGGAGCCGGATCCCCGCCCCAAACCATTGGCGGTCTAAGAGCCCGCGGGCAACCCTTGGAGGCTCCAGGTGTCGGACCTCCCAGGGCAGTTGCACTTAAAAGTCGCTGTACCCTTCGCCTGAGAGCCGCTGTTGGCCGCCGGCACGTTGCAGGGCCGCGGCCAGGAGTCGAGAAGCGCGACGCAGGAGTGGGGCCCGCACAGGGCATTAAATTAGGGCGAAGCCAAAGGGGGCACCTCGGTGGCACTTCTGCCCTCAGCCGAAGGGAGACGCGACTAAGACCTGGCGGAGCCGGGTCCCCTCCGGTGCGGGGTCCCTGTCCCTCAACTCTCCGGCGGCAGACAGGTCGGGACCGGCCTCCTGGTCCCAGGCCCGCGGTCGCGGGGGACCACCCGCATAAGCCTTCCACCGCCCTGGCCGGAACCGCACTGTTGGTTCAGAGTTGGAGGTGCCCCTAGATCTTCTTGACTAAGTGGGTTCTAGGAGCTTATCTTGAACTGAAACTAGAACGGTGGGTGAAAGATATGGTCAAAGAGTCTCCGTCAGATAGTTGTGAATTCGTGGTAATTCTATGAGGGGGGGTTTTGTGATTCATATATATTTAGTCATTTGCCCTGTTATTTTTAGTAAATTTTTATTAAAATTTTATCTTATTTGATATAAAGGTTACAGATAACACGGGGTTGTTCCAGTGCGTTCCCGACAGGAGGGTTGTCAAAGGAGTTAAGACATAAAAGTGGTAATTTAAGGTGCTATTTCAACCTTTAAGTAAGTGGTAAACATTTATGTATAACTACATAAATTATTTTGACGTACCTGATATAGAAAAAGTAAGGACTTAGAGTCATAATTCATATCACGGATGGTACCTAGTCCAAGAGTTATGGACTTGCTTACTGTGTTTTTATCGGGTCTTGTCGTTCAAAAAAGGACCTACCCGAACTGTCTTAAAGACATGAACGACCCCAGTGGTACTTTAGGTACCAGAAGTCGAAACGTAAAAGTCGTTGTGTCGAAATGGTTCAATAGGAGTCCACTCAACACTCTGGGAATCCTCGACTAAGTACCGTGCCACCGAAACATTGTACAGTGGAACTGATCCAATGCAACGGGTCATAGGGGAAGGGACGTACGAAGGTCAATCCTGTCCGGTGCTCTCTAAAACGACCATTGACCTCCCGTCTACGCTTCGTCGTCGTGCGAGCCTTCCAACTACGTCCTCGTGGTCCGTGACAACGTCAAGTGTGCAGTAATAGACGACCGAGTGGAGCAACCATACCCCGTTGTCAGTCCGGACGTCGGTCCGGACGTCGACGAGGTGGAAGGGGTCCTAGAAGGAAGTCGAAAAGATTAAGGACCTGGTCTACGTATAAATTGAGACACTACTTCCCGTGGTCGAAGAAGACGTCCTGTGGGTGTAGTGGCTGCAACCTCCACCACTCTCCGACTGTACCGAAAGTCCGGTAGGAACACCAAAGGTCAAGCACGAGCACCCGCGGTCACACAGGAGGCAGAGGGTGTAAAATGTAGGTAGAAAGGAAGAGCTGACGGACGGGACGTCTGAAGTTCGAGGTCGTAATCTACGTTTCTGTTGTCGGAATATGTCTGACAAGTTGGTCGAGGGTGTTAACGTATTCTAGTTTAGTGGATGTTATTTAGGGAATTCTATTATATGTATAAATATATATGTATATGTGTGTATATACTTTAGAAATATAATCATCACGACGAAAAGACTAACATAGAACTGTGTGTGTCATTGGTCTGAATAGAGTACTCAGTCTTACGATAAGAGTTTAAAGTAAATCCCGTGGTGACAGTTTTATGGTGGTCTTATACTCTTAACCCACCAACCTAGGACCCTCCCTCGTTTTGTCATACTCTTTTAATAGGTCAGAACTGAGACCGGCTTTATTCATCCCATTCCGTTTCCTTCCTCGTCTTTTCCTACCGTCTCCCGACATGTTACTCAATTTGATCTCTTTACGAATTAGATGGAGACTTAATAGATTTCGACGTTCCGACCCTGATGTCATTCGTTCCCTCCGTGTATCCGATGTTTTAAGTCCTCCGGCCGTGAGTCAGGGTCGGGTCATTTCGATTCATTACTTAGTGTGTACATTAGAAAAACCGTGAAATACTTCTTGACCTTTCACTCCGTCCCGACTCGGTTCGGACCGGGAATCCGCCCTGAACTTCGTCCTCGAGTCTGAGGATCTTCTGTCCTACTCTCATCTTTGGTTCATGTTTCCAGTCGTTCCCTCTCGCCTCCGTTCGACGCTCCTTTGTCCTCGGTCCGGTCCTCGAAAGTGAGACTTCTGACGAAACCGACTCCTATCCCTCACTACCATTCGTAGTCGGCACCCCTTTCTACGGGAAAACCCAAACTCCTTGGGATACACCGTGGGTTCCGGACCCTTATTGGGTCAGAGTCCTCCGTACGCACGAAACTGTTCCACCGTGCTAGGTGTGACAGAACCACAAAGGATACGGTGGGGTCCCCGTCGTCGAAACATTCCCCAATAATACGAATGTTCTTAGGTCGAAACATTGCAGTGACCTTTGAACAATTATACTGTGATAATGTGTGATGACCTATATCCAATGTCAATTGTCAAATCACCGAATTGAATTTTTGTTCCGAAAATGTTGGACCCGAACTGGAACTAGAATCCGAGATAACTATGATCGACAAGCTGTGACCTGTCTAATAAATCAAAGAGACTTAGAGTAAAAGGGAAGACGTTTTTACCCGTGTTAGTTCGGCAAGATTTTTCTACAAAAACTCCTAATTTGGTCCAGGTACCCTCCTTGAGTTGCTTATCGTCAAGGAAAGGAGTAAATAAGTGTAATGTAAGGGTTATGTAAGGCTTGACGACAGAGGGACTCCTTTACAAATCTCTGTGATGGTCCAGAGTAGGTTTAGGTAAGTCTTAATAAATACTACTACCGAACAAATCCGGCTTCCACCGAAATTAGTGCAGTCGAGAGGGTAGGGTCGAGGGGGTAGAAATTATAGGTGTGAAGAATACTGTGAGTCCGAGGACCCCAAATGTGACCAACCTCCTCTACGTGTTCGAAGGATGAGAAACAGAAGGAAAAGACGAATAAAGGAGATATTCGAGTCTCATGACTTGTCCGGACGAGGAGACCGAACGACCATCCAAAAGGGTCAAGGATGACTGAGGGTGTGTTCGGGACCGTTAGGTAGATACCAGGTCGGAGACTCGTCTAGTCACAACAGAGACTATTTCAGCCAGACATTTATAGTGGAACTCAGGATGTCAGACATCTTCGGAGGTCAGATGACAAAAGATGGAGGTCCAAAAAATTCCAGGAACCTGGATCTCTTCTCCCTCGTCCAGACATACAACTTACTCCAAGGGATACACGTTTTACTTCGTAGTGTTTTGGTAAAGGATGAGAAGGTAAAGGGGGACTAATAGGGAAGGGAGAGAAGACGTTAGAAGATAACGTCTGTTGTGTCGGGTAGTAATGAAAAGACAATTATGTATTACTAGAGTACGCATCTCCTTTGCCACAGTGGTGAACCTAATATTCGAGGGACTTCCGTCCTTAGGATACAGAGGACTTTCTATTCGGAGAGTCCCAGTAACTAAGTGGTGACACACGGGTCGTCCCAGAGTTAGTCATGGGGTGATGAGCGGGTTCATGTCCACCTCGTCAAAGACCGGACGTCTGTGATCAGACGTTCTTGTTTCCTTAGGTCCCCAGTCCAGTTGTCAAATGCAACGGACAGACCCGAGACCAGTCCCGAGAGTCGTCAGGACGTCCTCCGTCGCAAGGGGACTAGAGGAGGGTGGTCGGGTCAGGATGTCAGGAGGGTGGAGGGATAGGAAGGAAGGTTACGGTGTGGACATCCCTGTCAAGACACGTCGTCGACCTTGTCAATTACTGGAGTTGTCCGAGGTCTTTTAGAGTTCTTTGTGTCGGACTAAGGAAGGTGACTCCAATGAAGTCAACACACACCCGGGGTTAGTGTTTCGGTAGAGTCCTGGTCTAGAGGAGTGGTGAGGGGTGACTGGTCGGGTGGGTAAGTAGAGAACCTTTGAGGTGTCCGGAAGTTCTGGGGTTTACTACTAAGAGACTTATTCTTAAATATTCAGACTGGGGATACCGAAAAGAATTATGTCCCCTTTTCGAAAGGAATAGAAGGGAAAAGAAAGGTTAGAATAGTGTCCCGTGGTTGAGGAGAGGGTGGTAGTGGACGACATTGGGAAGAGTTCCTCTCGGGACCGGGTCTGGAGTCCTCTTTAGAGATTCCAGGACGTGTGTGAGGTAGTGACTACCACTGGTCAACATACCCCGGAAATGGAGGGTGATGGGGTACGGTTTTACGACCGACGAGAGTGCTGAGTCCCCGGTGTAGACCGGTCTTGGGGTGGGGGGTGACGGTAGGGCTGGGGAGTGTCACGCCCCGTGTGGAACCGTTGGTCTGACGACACAGGGCCTCCGCCCAAGGTGGGTCCGACTTTTAGAGGCACTAGACCCCTTCTTAATTGTAGTCCCAGTTGTACTGACCACCCGGATGTCGTCCCAGTCCTGTCCCACCCCGCAGGGGGTCGTGACTGGTGCCCGCACGGTCGGGGAGGACGGAGGAGGAGACCCCGGTTCAGTCTCCACCTCAGTCGGAACAACAGCAGGAAGAGGAGGAGTCCCAGTCCACCGAGAACGAAGTGACTACCGTCCGGACCCAGATGACGGACCCTCTCCACCCTTTACCCGTCGACAGTCTTCCCGTCCCGACCGGACCCCTTTCACAGGGATGGTTGGTTGGACAGGGACACGACTGTGAGGCAGTGTGGACTCGTGTCTTTTTGGTAGAGACAGATGTCTGGAAAGGGTAAGGAGTGTCTAAAGGTAAAAGGACAATTGACCCGTCGTTTCGTCCGGTTTGATCAACGGACCCCTCCCACTCCGTGGACAGTCTGTCCGTCCTATTAAGACACTCTCCGACAGTAGTCGTGCGGATAATGACACGAGTTTCTTAGTGGTAGTGCCGAGGGGTAGTGAGACGAGTGTCTGGTGGGTAGTGACTGGGGGTGGAACGACCCCGTCGGTCCGTCGTTATGTCCTCTTCAGTCCTACCGACACGGGCCACAGGTCAGAAGGACCCGTAGGCGGAAGAGAACGAAGTGGACCCCATTCCGGTGCTGGGTTGAGTCCGGTCCCGTGACCCGGAGGACACACTTCCTCCTACCGTCGTCTGAACCAGGGTCGAAGGGACGTGCTCCGACCCGCCCCAACCCTTCCCGTCCTATTCCGCCCTGGGAGTGGACGTTGGCTCAAAGACACCTTCGGCCCCGACCCGGTCCGTGGACGTGCCCTGACGAACGCGGGAGGGCATTCTTGTGTTCCAGTCACGGTCCACCCCCGTCGTGTTTCGGTGACGGACGAAGGAGGAAGTGACCTCAAACCCGAGCCAGACCAACTCGACGGCCACACCGGTTCCCTCCGAAGTCCCAGACTGGGTCTACTCCGGAAGCTCATCTCGGTCCGGAGAAAGCTACTCCTACTCGACCCCCACCACTACGGGGTAGAAGCCTGGGACGGGTCTGTGAACCGTCTTCGGCGAAGACACTCCTCTCCACCGAACAATACCGGTGGTCCATGTTATGATGGGACGGGGCTAACTGCGCGGGTTGGGGCAATCAGGGTCGCGCCTTAGAGGAATACCTGTTCGGGGAGTAGTGTGTCCGACACTCAGAGGATAACCGTTACTTCATGGAGGGTCAAAGGAGTAAATAGGGTCGTGTTACAGACGATTAACCACTGTTTGGGTGACGGGGTGGGTGGTGAGACTTCGATGTCCTGGGTGGTCCGGCCGGGCGGGGAGGGTCCGTAGTCCACCGCCCCCGTACTCCCCCTCTGACCGTGATAAGGAGGGTGGGTGGTCGGGGAAGGACGGTGTGGGTGGTATCGTTTGACGTCCGTGACCGCGGTTGCTGTGAAGACCGCGAAGACCAACGACGGGGGTTTGAACCCGAACAGTGTCGTCTTCAGTGTCACCGGTGTCAGGCAGGCGGAGTCCGTCCGACGTGTCCGGGGTGTGAACGCCAAGACGGCTGCCAAACACATTCCGACGACCCTTGTCCCCCACGTCCCGACAGTGATCCTATCATTGTCACGACGAGGACAACGAGCAGATGGTCGGGGCGACCTCCCTTGACCGAGGGTGATCAGTGTGGAGGACAGACGCTCAGGTCGCGGTCCGCCATAGTGACAGGACCTTCCGGGAACTATGGTACTCCTGCCACCGACGAAGTTGTACCATAGGTAACAAGATAGACGACCAGGGGGTGATCGATGGTTCTATTGCAGAGACTGGGGGCGGAGGTCGTCTTAAAACGTCTGCGAGGTAATCAAGGGTAGCGACGCGGGCGAGTAGGATACGTCTGAAGCCCGTGACACGGTCGAAAAGGAGACGCTCGGGGTAGTCTCGCAACCAAGTAGACTGTGGTCCAGGACAGTGAAGTGGACCCCCCAGGGTATAATCAAGGATGGGGTGACAGACGAGTCGGGTATGATCATAGGTAGTGACATGAAATGATGAGGGGATGCTCCGGGTAACGTCGTAGACGAAGAAACCCAATTGGTTCGCGGGACCCTCTCAGATCCGAATAAGTCCATCCCACTCCGGTGAGTGATCGAGCAGGAGCAGATGTGTCATTATCTACTTAAGTCGTCCTCCGCTCCCCCGGTCCCGAGACCCCACGACGTCTCCGTTTACCCCACCCCAGTCCCGTCCATCGGCCACTCCAATGCCAACACGGTAGGGGGACGGGTGGTCCCGGAGTGGTCGAGGCCTCTGAGACCTCCGACTCCACCCCCTCCACCTCCGCCACTGACCCGAGCCCCACCTGCGGCGGCCCGGTGGTGGAACCTCAGCGTCGGAGGGGATGCCGCCGGCACAAATGGGACTCTCTTTCCGTCTTCCGTTCAAATCCGAACCGCCGTGGTCCGTCTGTGTCTGGTGGCGGGAGGGGAGTCCACATGTCTATCGTATGTTCCCCCTGTCCGTCCGTCTCACTCCCGACCCCGTGAGTGTCGTCCCCCTCGGTGTCGCTCCCCTCCCGCAGCAACTGTAGCGACTACCACCGCTGCCTCTGCCACTCGTTCCACGACCGTCTGTCCCCGTCCGTCCACTTCGGTCTCTCCACTCACACTCGTCCCCCTCTTTTCTTCTGTACTCCTCCCGTTCCGACCAACCTTTCTTCCTTCGTCGTCGTCGAAGTTGTCGTCTCATTCAAGACGGGGTGGGGGGTGGACGTGGGGGGTGACCGGGGAGGTAAGACTGAATGGGCCTCCGTCGCGGCGACCTGCGTGAAGGTAACCGCGGACTCGGGTCCCGCCCCTCCCGCTTCCGTCTGAGCTGTCGCCGGTGTCAGGAGAGCCCAGACTGTCGGGGCCGTGTGAGGTGTGGGAGCCGAGACACCCCCGGCCTCCACACTTCACACCCCGGTCCCGACTCCCGGTCCTCGTACCCACTCGGACCCCGGGTGGGGTCGACGGACTGAGTGGGAAAGGTGTTACGCCTCCGTGGCAGAAGCGAGTGTGAACGTCTTGTCGGGGCTCCGGTGTAGTACCCCGTTGACGTCCTCCGTCCACCTCGTCCGGGGTGTTAGAAGGAAATGGACCGTCCGGCACGTGAGGGGCGTCGGGTGTGCGACGGTCCTTACCCACCCCGTTCCAGTGCCCAGGTTCGCCTCACCGAGGTCCTCGTGACGGGGAGTGCACAGACGACTGGGGTGTAACCGGGGGTAGTGGTACAGACGACCAGGGGGTAGACGGAGTAGTGACAGATCATTGATCACTAATCGGTGGTAGTGACTCCGGCATTTGTTGTAGATGAGAGGGCACTGGGAATAGTGTCACAGATGACTAATTGAAGGTAATGACAGCTGACGGACGTCGGTCGAGGGATGTTTTACTGGGACTGTTGGGTCACCTAGGTAGTGACAAGGAAGTCTGAGGTTGGTCGGGGACAGTGTAGGACGAGGGTGGCGTGTGAACACTCCTCCTTCATCCGACACGAATGGAATTTGTAGGAGACGAGGGCTAACTTTCGCTAGGAGACACGACGTCCCTCCCTCTCTCTTTACAATTTCCTCGTAGTCCATAGACTGGAGTACTGAGGGAGACGGGACAGTAGATGGTAAGTCGGGGGTCGGTCTATAGACATACGGTCGGACTGTGGCTCCGACGAGGTCGAGATGGAGGGTCACGGGGTCCCCGGGGAGTGGAGCCGTCAGGAACGTGTTTCAGAACTCGGCGACGGAAGCCCACGGTAGAGGACTTTTCGACTAAGGTGTCAAGAGTGTCGTGGATCCTACCCTTTGTACCCACACCCCGGCTCACGTGGGGCTTTTTCTTGGGAGTGCCTGAACCGAGATCGAGTTGTGAGTGGGTCCCCGTCCTTCACTTCGACCCTGACACAGTCACAGTCGGAACCACAGTAGGGAACCACGGAGGAAGGACTGAAGTGAGAAGACTCCAGGTTGGACTGTGAAGGCTCGGAACCGACCGAAACTTCCGAAGAAGGCGAAGGACGACCACTACCGGTTCCTCACCCGGACCTCTATTCTCGTTCCCGTCCTCTGGTCACCCGCCCACAGTCCTCCGAGTCGTGGGTGCGGGCTCATAAGGTCTGACATGTCATGGAACCTCCTACCTATCGTCTCTTGCGGAACAAACTTCAGCTTCTCCCACTCTAGTGTACGTCCCGGGTCCATAGCCCAGTCGAGTTGAAACGAAGCCTAGGACAGAGGACACCCCGACCCCTACCCGGTCCTGTCCAACCATGGATCGACCTCGATGACGGTGAGGTGGGTGTGTTGGGAAGGTGTCCCGACGACTTCTCCGGACATCTCGACCACCCTATGTCCTTCGTCGGACCCTAGTTGGATACTTGGGGTTGGTTCTTTGATAGGGTTTATTGAGGTTTGTCGACCTTATATTTTCCACATATTTACGGTCGTACATCTGTTTCTAATTATTTATTCTATTTACATTTACCTATACGTGTCTAAATATTACACACGATGATGGCCGTAAGTTCACTTTCCTTTATGTTCATCGTTGTGGTTAATTAATTTATTGTATGTATACAATTGTAATGTATGATACATGTGTTTGTTTTACATATGTTCTTTTTTTGTACAAAATTTATATCGACCGAGAACTTGTTGTGTACATGTTTGACGTATCCAGGTGAATGTGTACTTAAAAAAAGTTATTTAAATGACTTTTTCAAAAACCTCTAAACACTGATGAATTTTGTTAAACTACTTAGTACATCGGATCTCTATAACTTTTTTAATTCTTTTTCCACACGGTACTTACGTATTTTATATACATCTATGATTAGATAAAATAGTAAATGTGGTATTCTATATATATACTTCAGATAATATTTTTCAATTTTAAATGGTTTTGTACATGTGTTTATGAATTCTAGTATACACCATGGTAAACGTCAGTTGTCTTTACATTTGTTTTTATTTCTACGTTATAATATAGTATTGACGTGTTTTAGTTGACATCGTGCATAGTATGATGATATCAGTAGAGTGTCGGTGGAGGACAACGACGACGTCGTTTGAGTCCACAACTTCATAAATGAAATTTACGGTACCTTCCGATTAGTAGAGACACTCGTCAAACAAAGAGGTATTTTAACTCGTAGTGTCGTCTTTCACTGGCGAACGTCATCAAAAAGGGTACAGTAAAAGTGACATAAATCACGTTATGACATTCGAAAATTATTGTGGAACCCTAGGCATTGTTTCACAGTGAACACTATGACCTTCACGAGGGTTCTTCGTCTCTTTTCAGTATTGTAATGTCCTTTTTCGACTTATCGAACTGTACATGGTATCTAACTCCAGACGTCGACACCCACGGGTGGTTAAGTTCTAATTACTTAGGTCATATTTCACTTTCACTTTCACAGTCAACGAGTCAGCACAGACTGAGACGTTGGGGTACCTGATGTCGGATGTTCCGAGAGGACAGGTACCTTAAGAAGTCCGTTCTTATGACCTCACCCAACGGTAAAGGAAGAGGTCCCCTAGAAGGACTGGGTCCCTACCTTGGACCCAGAGGACGTACCGTCCGCCCAAGAAATGGTAGACTCGGTGGTCCCTTCGGTAGGTGACATTCCTGATAATAAATTTTTTTTTTTTTTTTTTTTTCCTTCCTTCCTTTTGTTTCTTTTAAGTCTTTGACAGGGACGTTGATACGGTCGTCGAGTTTTCGGAACATGAAAAACGTTTTATGCAAAAATAGAACATGACTTTTACATCGAAAATACACCTACGTACTACCGATATTCTTTCAGTATGGATATTTAATGTTGTTCAAAACTTTTTTTCAGTAATATACTGTTGAATTTCGTTTTCGTTCCACTTCCGAGATTTCGACCCCTTAAGTTACGGTCGTTTCCTACCAAACCGAAATGTTTGTGGTTCTATTGTCTTTTTCTCCGAAGACGGTTGGTCCTTCGTCGTCTGTTCAAGGGTTTACGGTGATTCTTTTAGTGACTCCTCTTTCCGAGAGACGGACTTGTTTAAAAATTACCTCTACTTTCATGGGATAAGACTTTTCATTTTTTTTTTTTTCCACGTTTCCTGTAAATAATCATTCTTTCTTTTCTCTCGTGGTCCTAAATTCCGTCCTTCCCTATTTGATTGAGATATCAAAACACCTTTACGTCAGTCCAAATACTAGTCCTGACGGGAATGATTATTTCGACGATTGGGAGTTCGGAACTTCCCTTTTCTATTTGTGGTCGACGGTCAGAAAACCAACATGTTCTTCCAGAACTATCACTCTTGGTAAAAAAAAAAAATTACCAAGGTGACTACGAGACAATCCTTCAGTTCTTCATGGAGTGGTCAATTCCCCGTCGAAAATTTCAAGAAAACTATGACCCGTTACGGGACGGGTGGGTCTTGGGGTACTTAAGTTGTCGTTTCCACAGCTTCACCAAACAAACGGTGGTTTGTGTTACAGAGATTAAGTCGGAGATCTAGTCTCCCAGTATTTCCTGGGAATACCGAGGAATGAGCGTCTTAAGATACTTTTCTTGACTATTGTGATAGCTTCTCTTAGAAGTATCTGTTTTGTAGGATTTTCAGACCTACGGTAACTTCTACGGTAGAAGCAATATCTTTTCTCACACTTTCAGTAGTTCATGTTTTGTTATTGAAGGACGATCTCTTTAGACACAGATCTACAACACGTACTGAAGGGTCTTAAATGTCGGTTCAGTTAGTTCCTTTAGTACTTTCTCTAACACCTATACCGTTTTTCAGGCCCTCCCTTACTTCTCAAAGTTCTGTAGCTAGAACCTGAGTTCGATTATCTGTGGTGTAGTCTCCTTAATTGTGTTCTGTTGAACTACCTCTACTGACGACGACTTGATCATGGTCTATTACTTCTTCTACTTCCTTCTCATGGTCTTTTTTTGACAATAATCTGTTAGGTCGTCTTCCCAAGACTATAAGTTCTGGTGAAAAATAAAATATATTGTACCCGTGATTTTAATTTCGCTTGTGTCCTTCTTTCTAACTCTGTTGCATCTTTGTAAAAACCTCTTAACTTTTTCGTTTTTTCAGTCTCTCTTTAATGTCACGTAAAGATATTTCAATGTGGTTCACAAAGACGGAGAGGACGGAGGGGGGTGGAGGAGGAAAACGGAGACGGTGGGGAGGAGTCATTCTGCTTTGGGGGAAAGAGAAGGAGGAATCGGATGAGTTGCACTTCTACTGTTTCTACTTTTGGAAACACTACTAGGTGAAGGTGAATTATTTATCATTTATAAATTGGTCCGACACGTCAATTATGACAATTATGAATGTGTAAACACCCACTCACAGAAACACACTTTTAGATTGTTAAAATTCCGTTCTTGACATACTCTTAAAGGGATCATCAGGTCACCAATTCTTGGACGGACGGTTACGTCCCCTGTACCCAAAACTAAGGAACAGGTCCTTTTAAGATGCACGGCACCCCGTTGATTCGGACACACAACGTTGATGACTTCGGGTCCGTGGATGTCGGACACGAGACGTTGTACTCTTCCGTGGTGTTACTCTTCAGGTACGGTCGTTGTTTCTCGCCGGGAGTGAACGGTGTTGATCTTTTTCGGGGGCTCGTCGTTGGTTCTGGGTCGCGTTGGTTTTGTTTTCTTCTTGACATACTCTGTAAAGACACAGTGGTAGTAGTAGTACCGGGTGCATAAGTAGATACGTTCTGAGTTTTACCTATCGGATAGAAATAAGTCCATAAATATTCACTTACCATAAATTGTATTTTAATTATTGCACAATTAAAAGAATGACAAAATATTGATACGACAGTTTCTTAATGTAATGGTATGTCACACGGAGTGAGGGACACGGATAGTAGTGTCCATTCACCGAACTTTTTTTGGTTTTTACGTGGTTACATTGTTGTGACATAGTATTTGTACTAATATTATGACATACGGTATATTTGAAAATTGTTAAATAAGTAATCACATGTCCGATCCGATGGTCTTTCGTTGGTATAACGAGGAAGAGTCAATAGTTACGTACTTAACAATATGGACATTTATTTGTATTTAAAAAGTATAATATAAAAGTAAAAACTATAGTCCATAGTCATTATACATATTCTAGATGCTACGGAACACAGTATATTCTATTATAATTACATCCGTGAACTGTCAGTCTGTTGAATAGGACATTTGTCTACTACATTTAAATTACATAACGATTTATGTGTGTCACGACACTTACTTGAAAAAGAAGGAATACTAAAAGAGGAAAAACCCGACATGGTGAGTCAGATACCCTAGAGTCAAGGGGTTTGTTCCTGACTTGGACCCGGTACCGTCACTTTCGGATCTTAGGATTGGTGATCCGTTGGTTCCTTGAGGGTGTACTCAAAGAAATTAGAGAAGAGATCGAATAAAAGGGCGTTCTTATGTCATACATTATGTATGTGGTATGTTTCATACACAATCGGTTACTAAACAATAACTATTCCGAAGGTCAGTTGTCATCCGATAATCATCAATTCGAAAATTCCTCAGTTTTCAATATACACATAAAAACTGACGTGTCCCCTAACCGAGGGGATTAGGGATGTACCAAGTTCCCAGTTCACATACACATGTTTGTTATATGTATGTTTATGTCCACATTTGTTTATTTACGTTCATGTATGTTTTGTTTCGTATTCAGTGACTACAACCCTCTGTTGTGAGGTGTCCAGTGAGTGTAAAAACGTGCAGAACGTTCTCTCTGTAACTGACGGGAAACGTTCCTCGATAGAAAAGTTCCTACACACATGTCGTAGTCGGAACCTTCTATTCTCTATCCCACAAGAAGGTCTCGTTCCTTCCGTAGGAATGACAGGATTGTAATAATTTCTAACCTAAGGAATTCGAGCCTCAAGGAAAGGGTGTTCTCACGTACACGTCTACGATTAATTCATCGGGAGAAGTGCAGTGGGACACCCTTAACCGTAAACCCCTTGACTGCATTCTTATGATGACTACGTCACTCCTTACTTGACAGACAGTGGAGACTGGATCCCCAGGGTATAGAGGATGACCGTGGAGGTTTTGACTTTGTGTGAGTGAACGATAGAACGGGATTAAAACCATTTTGGAGACCGGAGAAGATAAGAGTTAGTGACGTGAGTAATACTTTCAAAATATTTTTGACATTTATGTACTTATTTACATGTTATATCTGTATTTTTACGAATAAATATTCGTATATTTATTTACATTAAAATCAATGTTAAAATGATGTAAGGAGATTCGTTTGTTGAATGTGTGTTTTTCAAATCTTTTACATTATTGATGTACTGATTGTATAAGATTTTCTGGAGTTTAGGATTTTACATTGAAAAAATATTTGTGTATAAAAGTACACAAATATCAGTTAAGAGTAATAAGTGTCATTAAGCCAAGATATTTCAGTGAAACTTGTGACTTAATCACTCATGTCTTAGTGACGAGGATCCTCTTGATGTCCAATCCAAGGACATTCGGAGACCAGTGTAAAAACGTTAGTTAGTCATATAATGGAACAAAATACACATAAAGACAAATTTCTGTGGAGTAAATTATATTAGGAGAATGTTTATTAATTGATGTACCAGAAACTTACTAAATTGTTATCGTCAAAACCTTTGGTAGACACAATATGTCCAAGGAAACAGTTACAGGAACATTTGGTTCGGTCGGAGCAGTCGTGACTTTTGGATGAGAAGGAGTATTGGGAAAAGGACATATCGTGGATAGTCCACAAAAATTTTTAACAAGGTACCTGAGAAAATAGAAGTCTTGGACGGAGTGAACGTTTAAATTGTAAAAAGTGTTTCATAGTGGAAACCTTTGCACACTCGATCGGTCCTGGTCGACTTTGTCCGAATGACAAAGACATTGGGACCCTTGTACTGTCGGCAACAGGAAACGAAAACCGAAGTGGTGTGACAGGTGCTTTGGGACCAGTGGTAGAGTACCTAGGTGTCTAAATCGGTGAAAAAGTGGAAAAGGAATCGAAGTAGTACATGATGGCTGTAATGAAATCGTAAAGGACCTCGTCGGAATGTATGATTAACCGATTAAAGGAGAAAAAAAAGATCTATATGACGGAAAGACTAAGTAATTGTAACTTGAGTGTCGGTTGTCGTGACGTTGAGTACGGACTTGTTTCGAATAAATTGTACGTAAAAGAGGTATATCGTGTTTTGTCTGAAGGACGTGAATCTAGTGACTGTCGTGAAGTTGTGATGTGAGCCCCCGTTGAGATGTCTCGTTTTAGTGGTGATTTTTCACGTTTTTTTGTCTTGTGATTCATCGGGAGTTATTCCTATGTACAAATGTCGAACTCTCGATTAAATTCTTTAGAAGTAACTTAGAATCGACCCTTGCGTCCGTAGTCCGCTGGATAAAAAGCGACGAGACACGTATAGGTGTTTACTAGTACTTTTGTGTCAACTCATACTGAAGCCCCCACGTTTGTTGTTTAGAATCATTTATTGGTTTAGAAGTTTATATCTTGGAAAGTCTATTATTCCTAGTTGACATGTACGTATGGGTATTTAGATTAGTGTGTGGGGACTAAAGTGGGACGGATTGGTTCAAGTCGGGATTGGGGAAACAGGTGTTGGGTGGGTCATGGAGACCATCATCCACAGACTCGCAGGTGTCCACCGTGGACTGAACGCTTTTTGGAGTGCCGCGAAGGTCGGTCCCGGGTCTCGACCCGTCAGGTCGGTCAGGAGTCGGTACCCCTGGTGCCTTCTTCATCGGCGGACGTTGTGTCTTCCCCGTCACCCTTTTTAACTCCGAAATCTGTACACGGGGTCCGGTGTGTTTGGACACAAAGATAAGTACGAACAAATTCTGATCCTGGACGGTGTTCGTTGACCGGTTGTATTCTTTCCCATTTCGGGGTAAGGGTGAAGTAAGAAGGGACAGGACCCGGGTCCTCGAACAGTAGGGGGGGGGGGGACGAAGAACTAGACCGTCGGGGTAGGAGTTGGGTTCCCAGGGGTAAGAGTTGCGTAAGGAGTGAGAGTGGCAGGATTAGGGGTCATGGAGGGATCGGAGTCGGTCTCTGGCGTAAGGAGGGTAGAGATCACGCTTTCCGGAGGTGTCCTGAATCGATCGAGTCATAGGATTGGAGGGTAAGTAAGGGAAGGAACTGGGTTCTCAGTGATTAAAGACAATCAGAAAATTGGGAGGGTAAGGAAAGAACAGACGACAGGAGAATAGGAAGATGGAGTCATCATGACGGAGGTAAAGGGGCAGGAGACGGGTTCTTATGGGTCGAGGGGACGTAGGAACTGGACTTGTCGGGGAGTAAGGGAGCCAGGGGAGAGGATTGCGGAGGGGTAGAGTGAAAGAGAGACAGTCACAAAACTCAGGGTTGACGAAGGGTTCAGAGGCTTGGGAGGGACAAAAGGAGAAGACGTTAATTGTTCAAAGGAAACCTCAGGAGTGGGAGGCAATGAGAGTAGTCGAACTCTGTGAGACTACAGAGGGAAATCGTAGACTTGGGGGGTGGGGTAAGGAGAGGAGAACCAGGTTCTGGTTCGGTAGGGATTGACAACCGCAAGACAGGGGATAAAGAATAGCAGGAGGTATGCTCTGGGGGCAGGGAGGGAAAGTCGTAAGGTTGAGGAGTAAAGAGGGGCAGTAATCGGGCTCCCGGCGAGTAAAGAAGGGAAATCGTAGGACCTGGGGGTAAAGAGAGAGGAGTTGGGCTCTCCGGGGCTATAGAGGGGAGTCGCAAGCCTAGGAGGGGTACGGAGACCCAGGAACAGGTTCTCGGGCTGTGAAGGTGGACAGTCGGAAGCCCTGGGATCAGGAGGGACAGGAGGCGGATTTAGAAGGGTTCTGAGGGAAGTTATAAGGCTCCGGCGGTAAGGAGGGTGAGTATCCGGGCTCCCGGGAAGTAACGAGAGGCAGTCGCAAGACTCGGAGTTGGGAAGGGGTAAGAGGCGGACTCGCCAGAGGTAAAGATGGGGGGAACTGGCAGAGTGGTCGAGCCGAGGGCCGGCCTTGGAAGGTGGCAAGATCCAGGCGCCTGGGTACCGCTCTTAGGGCGGTCACCGAGGGCGGAAGAGGCCGAGGAGCGGAAGGAGGAGGCGTCGGCGAAGGAGACTTCGACATCGACAGCAGCGGAGCCGGCAAGCAACGAGGTCCTTGGCCTTTAGGCGACAGGGAGAGAGCCCAAGGCGGGGGACCGCCCTGCGGACGCGGGATTATGGGGCCTCGCACCCAGCACTCGTCCTTTCGAGGTGCGAACGCACAACTCAGGCCGCCGCTTCGCGCGGGGAAATCTGCGCCGGACGACGCGAACGCGTGACTGCAGGATTCTCCGAGCGCGGAGAAATCTTTCGGCGTCTCGAACGCGTGGGGCGAACTCGAGGAGGCGGGTCGAACACCAGTGCACACGAAAGGATAGGGTTGGCCTCCCCTCCTCCTCCTAACCCTAACCTAAATCAGACAATCACCGCCAGGGGTGTTCTCCATTGATTCTCCCTCCCCACCTTTTCCGACCCAGACATTCGGGAGAAACGGGTGAGAAATTGGAACAAACGTGTACACGAGATAGGAAGGAGGACAGTTCCTATTTACTTCGTCACCAGCCAGATTTCCTCTTTATCCTTTAAAATAAACAAGGTTGGACTCCCGAGATTTGGATTTCTGTCACAAAGCCTTTTGAGATGCCTAACAAGGTGAACAAAAGTAACCTTCTGTGTCAATGTATGTAAAAACTTAGCTTCCTATATATATAAAGTGTCACTGTGTAAAATGCAATTTCAAGTCTTCTCTATAACACATCGACCTGGTGCGACTGAGGCACAAAAAGTCGAGGTAGTATCCTGATTCTGTGTGTTAAGACGGAGAAGGGAAAAGACGTACTAACTCGAAATCGGATGAGTCTTTCTTACGCAGGACGGTCTCTTCGAGTCATAGTTGAAAATGGGAACGGAAGTAGACTATCCTTCTAACCTTCTTACGGAAAACGACTACGTCTGCCAATTACTAAAAACTCCTTATTTTCAATACTCTGGGGACCCCCTCCCCCTTTTTTGTTTTTAGACGAAGGACAACCGTACTACACAAAGAACCAATCATTACTTTGGTTCTCGATTGGACTCTTCTGGGCGGTTTGGATTGGACGGTACGAATGAAAGTCAACGAACGGAAATCAACTAAAATTTGATTTGAAGGTGATCGAAAAAATATACATTATGGAGACTGTAAACCTAGTGACATCATTGTCAACCAATTTAACAAAAAGTCATTGTACCTCGGCCAAGAACCGGTCAAGTTTGGTGAACTCTGATGGCTGATAGGTTGACCCGGACGTACTCGCAGTCTACCTACTACAAAATTATTGTTTCCCACTTTTTGAGGTAGGAGTCTTGTACGATTGTGACGGTAGAATACTTGTCGAGAGGATACTTCTCGGTAATTCGAACTGATGTGGTGAGATTAATGGAGCGAAAAGAATAAAGGTTAGTGGAAACCGGTACTACTCTGGAGGGACGGAGAAATAGAGTATTCACAAGGATTTTGGACAGAAGTTTTCTTCTACGATGTGGACCTGTAGTGGTCTACCAGGTATGACTTTAGTCTAACTCACATGAGAAACGTCGATTTCTACCTCTTCGAGATATGTCAGTCATTTTTCTTCTGACTCTCGGCTGACACCAAGTCTAGTACTTGAGGGATAACGTTTTAAGTCTGCACTTAACTTTTTGATCCCTTTTGACGATGTGGTAAGTCCATACTGGATTTAGCGAATACTAATATGTGGTCCTCACTGTTTATCTAAGTTCTTTAAACTAGACTATGTCACGGACTTCTCGATACGTGTCTCCTACATTGTAACATATCCTCCGACACTAGTTTTGGTAGGAGGGCTTCTTTTTTACATTTTTCCGTTTTACCAATAGACTCCTCCGGAATATTTATCGACTCTTGTCTTCTCTTCGTTTTCTGTTTCTTCTTTTCCTTTTTATATTGGTAGACTTATGTCTCAAGGTTTCTTATCGCTCCTCTCTACTCCTTCTGAAGGATTCACTTGTTACGTTTCTTTATCTTCTTTTGTTATCTTACCCTTTCTGATCTCTAGAGAAGTTCTTTTAATCTCTAGAGTAGTTCTTTTAATGGAAGGTCTCCGTAACGTTCCCGAGTTTTTTGGGAACACGGGGTGTCTTTGACTCGGTCTGGACAGAAACTCACAAACTCACAGAGGAGGTCTCCATACCCAGTCGTCACCGGACGACGTCCCCGAGATCCACGTCGTCTGGACCTATATCGTATTCGGAATAACCTCCTCCAACGGTAATTGACGTGGTATCTCAGTGGTCTTACATGTATCCTGACCCCTTTGTCTGAGAACCGTGTTTGTTTTCGAACACACGTGGTCCTGGGTCCTCTTTCCTCGTCACTGGGGTGTTCTCTGACTGAGTCTGAACGGGTCCTCACAGGTCCTCAGAGGCCTCCTCCACACCCACCGGACGATGTCTCAGCCCCTGTGACTTATACCGTCACGGACGTGGCCTCGAAAACTTCCTCCAACGGTAATAGAAGTACTTGAGGTGGTATCAACCCGGAGTCCAATTTGTTGTTCTTCCCTTGTGTCGGGGTGGGTAATTGTCTTTTAACCTAATTTTTAAATAACTCGTACCGGGACGGGTAGTCTTGTTCTGGATTAAAGGGGGAGTCAGTCAGAGAGGGTAGTCCTTCGAAGGTATTCGGAGAGTAGAATAGGTAGTCTCCTATCTATCTTACTTTGGGTGCTAGTGTCTTTTGATTAGTTTGACTAGTGTACCTGGTGTCGAAACAGATTGAGCTACTTTGATACTCGGTATTGTACATCCCGGTTGGTACTGCCTGTCCAGTACCACCTCTCAAGACTGTTTGACACCAGGTGAAATCGTAAGAACGGAACTCTTGGGGTACTTGTCATACTTTTCCGTTTTATATTCTGTGGCTTAATACTTGAGGGGTCCAACCAGCCACGGGTTATACGATGATCTCTTCTCACCTCTTTATTGAGGTCTTTCTTACTTCTCTACCTCCGTTTCGTTTTTGTTGTGGTTCAACACCTACACTGACCACTACCTTCATTTTACACTACGACATTTCTTGTTATAACGTATTCTTGGACCTTACAATCCGGGTACTTAGTTCCATTTAACCTTCACCAGTTTGTCCTCTACCGTTCTTACTTGTAACTGTAAAATCCTCAGTCACTTGATCTTACCTGACCTTCCTACTTAAATTGAGTCTAGTAATATAGAAGATGACACCCGTTCTTTGGGAATCTTCTTTACCTCATCGGGAGTATCAGTTGTTTTCTCAGACTTTACGTTATGAACCGACGTTAGAGTTTTTACTTTCTTACTAGAGACAAGTAAAGGTTCCGTTTGGTAAGTCATAGTGTGATTAGGTTCAGATACGGGGTTGGTCATTACGAATTCTTCGACTTCAACTTCCCAAGATACTTCTGACCGTTCTGGAAGATCTTCATTTAGGTTTTTTTTTTCTACGGGAAAAGTAGTATCCCCTGACCTTACTTTTTCATCCTTTAGTTCTCTATGGACCTCACTGTCCGTTCAAACCGGAACCTCATGTCTTACTTCATCCCGTTTACGAGTGTTAAAACGGTTCTCTTACGTGACCAGTATCGTTTGCGGGAGAAGTTGTTGTGTTTTCTTCTGAGATGTGTATCTGTAGTGGTCTACCAGTTGTGGCTTTAGTCTAACTAATATAAGAAACGTCGGTTTCTGCCTCGTCGAAATATGTCAGTCGTTTTTGTTCTGACCCTCGACTGACCTGAGTCGAGTACTTGAGGAATAACGGTTTAAGTCTGAATCTCACTTCTTTCATCCCTTTTGGTGATCTGGTAAGTCCATACTGGATTTATTTTAGGGAATGTCAATATGTCACCTTCACTGTTTGTCTAGTTCCCTAATCTAGACTGTCTTACGGACTTCTTGATACCTACCTCCAAGTACTGTAACATGTCCTCCATCCCTAGTTCTGGTAGGTGTTCTTTTTCTTTACGTTTTTTCAATTTTACCAACAGACTCCTCCGGAATGTTTATCGACTCTTTTCTTCTCTTCGTTTTCCGTTTCTCTTTTCCTTTCTATATGGGAAGACTTATGTCTCAAGGTTTCTTATCGTTCCTCTATATTCTTTCGAAAGAATTCACTTATTACGTTTCTTTATCTCCTTTTGTTATCTTACCCTTTGTGATCTCTAGAGGAGTTCTTTTAATCTCTATGGTTCCCTTTAAAAGTACGTTTCTACCCGTGTTATTTCCTGTCTTTACCATACCTGGATTGTCTCGTCTTCTATAATTCTTCTCCACCGTTCTTATGTGTCTCATTCATTCATTTACAATCAACGAGTCAGCACGGACTGAGAAACGTTGGGGTACCTGACGTCGGGTGGTCCGAAGGGACAGGTACTCTAAAAGGTCCGTTTCTATGACCTCAACCAACGATAAAGGAAGAAATCCCTTAGAATTTGGGTCCTTAGTTTGGGTCCAGGGGACGTAACGTCCGTCTAAGAAATGACTCACTCGATGTTCCCTTCGAGTATATGTGTCTTCTTGATAAAAATTTTTTTTTCTAGAAGTGTTGGGTCTATTAGTGCTACCACACTAGTGAGTGGATCTCGGTCTGTAGGACCTTACACTTCAGTTCATTTCGTAGTGATGCTTGTTTCGATCACCTCAACTACCTAAGGTTGACTCGATAAAGTTTACGATTTTCTACTACAACACTTTCACGACGTGAGTTATATGGTCTGTTAAACTTTTTGAGTCGTCACCGGTGTCCTGACCTTTTCTAGTCAAAAGTAAGGTTAGGGTTTCTTTCCGTTACGGTTTCTTACGAGTTTGATGGTGTGTTAACGTGAGTAGAGTGTACGATCATTTGATTACGAGTTTTAAGAGGTTCGGTCAGAAGTTATCATACACTTGGTACTTGAAGGTCTACAAGTTCGACCAAAATCTTTTCCGTCTCCTTGGTCTCTAGTTTAACGGTCGTAAGCAACCCAGTAGTTTTTTCGCTCGCTTGAGGTCTTTTTGTAGATGTACTGCGGTGGGAATACCGTCTTTCACTTCTCCTCGATTTTTTGGAGAACTACTTTCACTTTCTCCTCTCGCTTTTTCAACCGAATTTTGAGTCGTAAGTCCTTTGCTTCTAGTACCGTAGGCCAGGGTAGTGCAGTACGCCTTATCTACCCCTTTGTCACCTTTGTCACCGTCTGAAATAAAACCCCCCGAGGTTTTAGTGACGTCTACCACTGACGTCGGTACTTTAATTTTCTGTGAATGAGGAACCTTCTTTTCAATACTGGTTTGATCTATCGTATAAGTTTTCGTCTCTGGAATGAAACGGTTGATTCCAGGCAGATCAGTTCCGATACCAAAAAGGACACCAGTACATACCTACACTCTCAACCTGACACTTCTTCCGACTCGCGGTTTCTTAACTATGAAAACTTGACACCACAACCTCTTCTGAGAACTCTCAGGGAACCTGACGTTCCTCTAGGTTGGTCAGGTAAGACTTCCTCTAGTTGGGACCCTAAAGGAACCTTTCTTACTACGATTTCGACTTTGCGGTCATGAAACCGGTGGAGTACTCTTCTCAACTGAGTAACCTTTTCTGAGACTACGACCCTCCCCAACCCCCGTCCTCCTCTTCCCCTGCTGACTCCTACTCTACCGACCTACCGTAGTGACTGAGCTACCTGCACTCAGACTCACTTGAGGCCCTCTACCACTTCTTGTCCCTCCGGACCGTACGACACTAAGTACCCCAGTGTTTCTCAACCTGTGCTGACTCACTGACTTGATTTGACTTGAGACGAAGTAGCTGATACGGTTTCGGAAAAAGACACACCTAGTTTTGTTTGACCTTCTAAGAATTTCTCTACCTTTATGGTCTGGTGGACTGGACGGAGGACTCTTTAGACACACGTCAGTCTTTCGTTGTCAATCTTGGTATGAACCTTGTTGTCTGACCAAGGTTTAGCCCTTTCCTCATACAGTTCCGACATATAATAGTGGGATGAATAAATCGAATATACCTCTCATGTAGGACTCTTTACGACCCGACCTACTTCGTGTTCGACCTTGGTTCTAGGAACCCCCTTCATAGTTATCGGAGTCCATACGTCTACTGTGGTGGGAATACCGTCTTTCACTTCTTCTTGATTTCTCGGAGAACTACTTTCACTTTCTCCTCTCAACCGAATTTCGAGTTGTAAGTCTTTTGCTTCTAGTACCGTAGACCAGGGTAGTGAAGTACCGTTTATCTACCCCTTTGTTACCTTTGTCACTGTGTGAAATAAACCCCTCGGAGGTTTTAGTGACGTCTACCACCGTCATCGGTACTTTAATTTTCTGTGAACGAAGAACCTTCTTTTCGATACTGGTTGTATCTGTCGTATAATTTTCCGTCTCTGTTATGAAACGGTCGTTTCCAGGTAGATCAGTTCCGATAAAAAAAAAGGTCATCAGTACATACCTACACTCTCAACTTGATATTTCTTTCGACTCGTGGTTTCTTAACTACAAAGGTTGACACCAAAACCTCTTCTGAGAACTTTCAGGGAACTTAACGTTCCTCTAACTTGATCAGGTACGATTTCCTTTAGTCAGGACTTATAAGTAACTTTCCTGACTACAACTTTTACTTTGAGGTTATGAAACCGGTGGACTACCCTTCTTGACTGAGTAAGTTTTCTGAGACTAAGACCCTTTCTAACTTCCGTACTTCTCTTCCCCTGTTATCTTCCACTCTACCAACCTACCGTAGTGGTTGAACTACCTGTACTCAGACTCGTTTGAGGTCCTCAACCACTACCTGTCCCTCCGGACCACACGACGTCAGGTACCCCAGTGTTTCTTAGTCTGTTTTGACTCACTGACTTGACTTTCGGAAACTTATACACCTAGTGTTGTTTGACGCCTGTTAAGGATGTCTCTACCTTATGGTCTGGTGGAATGGACGGAGGACACTTTAGATTTTCGTCCAGTTCTTCGTTGTCAATCTTGACATGTACCTTGTTACCTGACCCTTTAAGGTTTAGTCCTCTAACCTTAGGGTTTAACCCTTCCTTCAAGGTTTAACCCTTTCCTCATGCAGTTTCGACATATAACAGTGGGACGAATAAATTGAATTTACGTCTCATGTAGTACGCTTTACGGTCCGACCTACTTCGTGTTCGACCTTAGTTCTAACGGTCCCCTTTATAGTTATTGAAGTCTATACGTCCACTGTGGTGGGAATACCGTCTTGCGTTTCTTCTTGATTTCTCGGAAAACTGTTTCCACTTTCTCCTCGTACCTTTTCGACCGAATTTTACGTTGTAAGTCTTTTGATTCGAGTACCGTAGGTCAAGTTAGTGAAGTACCGTTTATCTTCCCCTTTTTTATCTTTGTCACTGTCTAAAATAAAAGAACTCGAGGTTTTAGTGACGTATACCACTGACTTGGTACTTTCATTTTCTCTGAACAAGGAACCTTCTTTTCAATACTGTCTGGATCTGTCGTATAATATATATAATCCATATATATTATCCATATATATATCCATATATATTATATATTATATGTACATAATATTCCCTGACCTTACCGTTTCATCATTCAGTTCTTTGTAGATCTCATTGTCCGTTCAAACCGGAACCTCATGTCTTACTTCGTTCCGTTTCCGATTGTCTCAAGACGGTTCTCTTACGTGACCAGCATCGTTTGTGGGAGAAGGTTGTTGTGTTCTCTTCTGAGATGTGTACCTGTAGTGGTCTGCCAGTTGTCACTTTAGTCTAACTAATATAATAAACGTCGGTCGCTACCTCTTCGAGATATGTCAGTCGTTTTTGTTCTGACCCTCGACTGACACTGAGTCGAGTACTTGAGGAATAACGGTTTAAGTCTGAATATCACTTCTTTCATCCCTTTTGGTGATCTTTTAAGTCCATACTGGATTTAGTTTAGGGATTGCTAATATGTTACCTTCACTCGTTATCTAAATTCCCTGATCTAGACTATCTCTCTCACGGACTACTTGTTACTTACCTCCAAGTAATGAAACATGTCCTCCGTCCCTAGTTCTGGTAGGTGTTCTTTTTCTTTACGTTTTTTCGTTTTACCGACAGACTTCTCCGGAATGTTTATCGACACTTTTCTTCTCTTCACTTTTCGTTTCCTCTTTTCCTTTCTATATGTGTAAACTTATGTCTCAAGGTTTCTTATCGTTCCTCTCTATTCTTTCGGAGTCACTAGTCACGTTTCTTTATCTCCTTTTGTTATCTTACCCTTTCTGATCTCTAGAGAAGTTCTTTTAATCTCTATGGTTCCCTTGTAAAGTACGTTTCTACCCGAACTATTTCCTGTCTTTACCATACTTAGACTGTCTTCGTCTTCTATAATTCTTCTCCACCGTTTTTATGTGTCTTCTTGTCATGTTTTTTCTAGAAGTGCTGGGTGTATTAATGCTACCACACTAGTGAGTGGATCTCGGTCTGTAGGACCTTACACTTCAATTCACCCGAATCCTTCGTAGTGATGCTTGTTTCGATCACCTCCACTACCTTAAGGTCGACTCGATAAAGTCTAGGATTTTCTACTACGACTCTTTCACGACGCGAGTTATATGGTCTGTCAAACCTTTTGAGTCGTCACTGGTGTCGTGACCTTTTCTAGTCAAAAGTAAGGTTAGGGTTTCTTTCCGTTACGGTTTCTTACGAGTTAGATGACGTACTAACGTGAGTAGAGTGTGCGATCGTTTCATTACGAGTTTTAAGAGGTTCGGTCCGAAGTCGTTATACACTTGGTACTTGAAGGTCTACAAGTTCGACCAAAATCTTTTCCGTCTCCTTGGTCTCTAGTTTAACGGTTGTAGGCGACCTAGTAGTTTTTTCGTTCTCAAGGTCTTTTTGTAGATAAAGACGAAATAACTGATACGGTTTCGCAAACTGACACACCTAGTGTTATTTGACACCTTTTAAGACTTTCTCTACCCTTATGGTCTGGTGGAGTGGACGGAGAACTCTTTAGACATACATCCAGTCCTTCGTTGTCAATCTTGGTCTGTACCTTGTTGTCTGACCAAGGTTTATCCCTTTCCTCATGTAGTTCCGACATATAACAGTGGGACGAATAAATTAAATATACGTCTCATGTAGTACTCTTTAAGACCTGACATACTCTGTGTTCGACCTTAGTTCTGACAACCCTCTTTATAGTTATTGGAGTCCAAACGTCTACTGTGGTGGGAATACCGTCTTTCACTTCTCCTTGATTTTTCGGAGAACTACTTTCACTTTCTCCTCTCACTTTTTCGACCGAATTTCGAGTTGTAAGTCTTTTACTTCTAGTACCGTAGACCGGGGTAGTGAAGTACCGTTTATCTACCCCTCTGTCACCTTTGTCACTGTCTGAAATAACCCCGCCTCCCGAGGTTTTAGTGACGTCTACCACTGACGTCGACACTTTATTTTTCTACGAATAAGGAACCTTCTTTTCAATACTGGTTGGATCTCTCGTATAACTTTTCGTCTCTGTAATGAAACGGTTGTTTCAAGGTAGATCAGTTCCGATACCAAAAAGGTCATCAGTACGTACCTACCTACACTCTAGACCTGACATTTCTTTCGACTCACGGTTTCTTAACTACGAAAACTTGATACCACAACCTCTTCAGAGAACTCTCAGGGAACTTGACGTTCCTCTAGGTTGGTCAGGTACGATTTCTTTTAGTCAGGACTCACTAGTAACTTTCCTGACTACAACTTTTACTTTGAGGTTATGAAACCGGTGGACTACGTTTCTCGACTGAGTAAACTTTTCTGGGACTATGATCCTTTCTAACTTCCGTCCTTCTCTTCCCTTGTTGTCTCCTACTCTACAACCTACCGTAGTAGATGAGTTACCTGTACTCAAACTCAGTTGAGACCCTTAATCACTACCTGTCCCTCCGAACCGTACGACGTGAGGTACCCCAGTGTTTCTCAACTCGTGTTAACTCGTTGACTTGACTTGACTGACTTGATTGACTCTGTCGTATAATTTTTCACCTCTGTAGTGATACGACTGTTTCCAGACATATCAGTTTCGATACCGAAAAAGTCATCAATACATATCTACACACTCAACTTGGTATTTCTTCCGACTCACGACTTCTTGACTACTAAATATTAACACCACGACCTCTTCTGAGAACTCTCAGGGAACCTGTTGTTCCTCTTGTCTGGTCAGTCAGGATTTCATTTAGTTGAGACTTATAAATAACTTTCCTGACTACGACTTCGACTTCGAGGTTATCAAACCGGTGGACTACTTCTTCAACCGAATAACCTTTTCTGAGACTACGACCCTTTCTAACTACCGTTTTCTTCCCTCTTCGTCTCCTGCTCTACCAACCTATGGTAGTGGTTGAGATACCTATACTTGAACTCGTGTAAGACCCTCTATAACTTCCTACCCTTCGGACCGTACGACGTAAGATACAACGTTTCTTAGTCTGTAACTGAATAACTGACTTGTTATTGTTGTCGTTCTGAACCGGTAAGGTGTCGATCAGTCCCTTAATGTTAGAACCCACCCCCCTCTAATGGTCCAATAACCGTATAAAAGTATGGAGTAAACCGTGATTACTCCGGTTATCAGAGAGTAAACCGTGATTATTCTCAGAGACATGAGAGATTTTCCCTGTTTTTGCCTTTACTCTGACGGGGTGATATTGGACGTCGTTACTAGGGACTCGATATAGGAACCAAGGTAACCGACTCGGTGACTAGGTGACTAGTCTACTTTCCACCTGATATAGCTGGGTATGATGGGAATAGTCTCCCTGTGTTGGTGTGTAATTGGAACGACGATGACGGTGGTCAGACTACGTTAGGAGCCGATCATTTTCTCGTTTAGTTTGTCAGTGGTAATGCCCGAACTGGTTCAACCTTTTACACATGTTTCAGGATGAGTGTATCTATCGTTGGTTCCCTGACTAAAGTGACCTGTACTATGTGTTCTTATCAGTCTTCGGGTACTCTAAAGTACTTGGAGGGTAGTCGACATATTGGGTTGTCGTCGTTCTACCCATCTTTCTCGGTTATATCATATAATTGTGTATATATAATTGTGTATATATACCTTAAATCTTTCTACCATTACTACTGGGATATACGTTCTGTCGTTTTCTCTGTGTCTACATTTCTTGTCTGAAAACCTGAGACACCCTCTTCCACTCCCACCCTATTAAACTCTCTGATCGCGACTTTGCACATACAATGGTATACACTATCTCTAGCGGTCAGGTTCAAGCTACCTACTCTGTCCCACGAGTCCCGACCACGTGACCCTACTGGGACTCCCTACCCTACCCCGTCCTCCACCCTCCCCCTAAGTCCTACCCCTTGTGTACATGTGGGTACCGACTTAGTACAGTTACATACCGTTTTTGTTGTTGTTATAAAATTTCATTAATCGGATGTTAATTTAGTTAAAAAAATTTTTTCTTCTCTTTGGTTTTTTTTTTTTTTCTCAATTAACCAATAACTTTCTCCCTCACTTCTGCTAAAGAGACCTGTTCAGAAATACTCTTACCAGAAGTGTTAGATTGGACCTAGAATCTTCGGTAAGTCGTTTCTTTGTGTCATTGGACGTCGTCCGATATGTGGTCAAATACGCTGTGATACACAGTCGAGCCCGGAATTTCAATATTCTGAATCTTCCTCCTGACTCTGGGTAAATCGTACGATACCTATAATATAATTCTTACGGTGTTCTTAAGGGTGGAACCTCTGATAGAATCTAACCTCTGAATCTACCACTGAACTGTAGCAATATGGAAACATCCTTCCCGGTCGGGGACCGTATCATAAAGGAGTTTGAAAGATTAGCTTCGGGGTGGGTATTTGTTCCACTAGAGGAGGAACTTTAATCCACCCCCTGAGTTCCTCACAAGGAGAGTACCCACGATGGTTTTAAGGGTGTATATTGTCGAGGGACGGGTGAAGACTGTATTTCTCTTCTGCACAGACCGTAACAGGAGACTCTTTTCACGGTTACGGACCCCACTAGGGACGTGTACCCCTGGTCTGAACATACCACAAAGACTTACCCCTTTGAGAATGGATAGTAAGAACCAGAAAGGGAAGACTCTAAGTACGGTGGACGGAGGTTGTTACGCAAAGACAGGACCCGATGGCGAATGCGACCTCAGGTATTGACGAGACTGACGATCCCCACACCTAACGACGGTCGCAGGTCGCGACTTCCTTATAGCACCCAGTCAGACGGACAGTTGGAGTGTCGTGCCCCTGTCACCCACCCGTCCATCCATTTGAGGACAACCCTTGTGATCTACAGTGGTACCGAGTGCAAAAGGGGAAACTGTCCTTACTATCATAATTATTTTTCATAAAGGAGGAGTCGAACTTGGGTCAAGGAGATCTGAATTGTGACGGAACCAGTAATAGATCCTACCAGACCCTACCAATACACAATTTATGTTGGTTGAACATGAATGACGAGAAGAACATTTGTTTACAACCCCGGTCACACTCCTTTCGTCCTCTCTGAAGAAGAACTTCGGACAGTAGGTAGAATTTCTGTCCTACACTTGACCCAGACTTGGGACGGGTTCTCACTCTTTTGGTAACGATTACTTTTGGTCCAGAGGACCTCTGAAGGGAGGGTTATCTACTGTCTCTAACATCAACTCCAGTCCGACGGGGACAATCTAATTGGCACCTCTGTAGGGGGGAACTACGTATTAGTAACAAGGGGGATGGGAAATTGGAATTAACAAACAAGAGGATCGTGGATGAATATTTTGAGTATATGTCGTTTCTCCAACGATTGTACATTGGTCAGTACACCCCCTCTCCCCATATTTTGTCCCGGAGAGTCTTTGTAGTCCCAGGAAAAACCCTTGACTAAGGGGAACCTGGGTGACCGCATTATTTGACACGAAGTGACAGAATTCACAGGAGGCTCCACACAAAACACTGAGACCTAAGGTGTCGGTCTCCTGTTTTTGTGGACCAACCGGTTTACATTGGTATACCTCATGATGGTGACAGGAGAGAAAGAAAACAGGTGGACCAAAAAGTTGACTTACCTGTTCAGTTCCTTTCTTCTGAGAATTTCGTTCCTGAAAGAATAGTGGGTTTCCACAGCGGACTTATACACTGTGGTCAGAAACCGAAATAGAGGGTATACCCACCTGAAAGGGGAGAAACAGATCTTTCCAGATAAGAAGAAACAGTCTGTGAAAGACTTTGGACGACTGAGAGTTTTGACCTACCTCAATATTAGAGAGGAACACCCCTACCGACCAGAGGTAGAAAGAGGGAGTCATACCTCTGTAAGTACCACCGACAGAACGTACGAGTCAGTACAGGTCGTGAAACGGTGCGGTACCTGACATATCGGGCGGTCCAAGAAGACAGGTACCTCAAAAGGTTCGTTCTTATGACCTCACCCAACGGTAAAGGAGGAGGTCCCCTTAGAAGGACTGGGTCCCTAGCTTAGGCACAGAGGACGTAACGTCGGTTTAAGAAATGGTGACTCGGTAACGTCCCGGATACCCGTAAGTACAATTTAATCTTTATGTTCGAGATCGGCTCGAGTGGCGGAAACATAATTTATTAAGATCCATTTCGCAAAAAGATGATTTAGTCCTTTGATTTACAAGGAGTAAATTAAGGTTAAAGGATCGCCAAAAGGTTTTGATATACCGAGACCTGTACAACTGTCTCCATGCACCCCTTTGTACAGGATTAAGTTGTTGTTATAGCATGAATGTCGGGGAGAATAGTTAGATCGTAGTGACTAAATAGTAGAGTATATTTTTTTCGATAATCGGTACTTTTCTTGTAAAGAGAACGTCTACTGACGTAGACAACCAACTGGAGGAATGGTCCGTTTACACGGTACCGGGACGGTCCGTGAGAAGGAACAGATTGTCCCTAAGAAACATACAACGAGAACACCATGTCCGTACGTCTAATGGAGGGTTGTAGACCGGGGTCTCATAAGTCGTTTCTTACCACCTATTTTAACGTACCCGGTATATCTACAGACCCACTTTACACACCGACTTGGTGTGACTGAGGTAAAAAAAAAAGTCGAGGTAGTATCCGGACGTCAGGACTGAGGAGGGGAAAGATACACTGACTCGAAAGTTCATGAGTCTCCCCTTACGTGGACTCGGTCTATTAGAGGAATAGTTGAAATTGGGAACGGAGGTGGAATATTCTTTTGACTTTCTTACCACGAATCAAACAGAGAAACAAACAGACAAACGATTGTGTCTACCAATTGCAAGGTACTCCTTACGATCAGTATTCTGGGGGTTTCCCTTCCTTTTTGGGGTCTAGGGTAACATACCTACATAAAGACAGAATCATAAATCTAAGATGGAAATCAAAACTGAGACAATTTACGGGAGTCCTCTCGGCTCACTTCGACGACTACGAGGGTTTAACAACCCAGTAGTACTAGGATACTTCCTAATCCCCTCTTTTTCTGATTACAGGTTCCTCAATATAACGATCGTGGTCTTCTTCCTTTTTTAATAGAAATACAAACTCGTGTGTAAGGACGGAAGCTCCTCTAGACAAATTGCATATTACGTCTATATGTAACGGGTAATCCCTCCCTGTTTATACCCACTCCTCATACAATATAAATTTAAAAGAACAAAACGGAGTTCTTTATTTAAAATAAGAGAGAAAAGGGAGAAAACTAGTAATTAGGAAGTTGTCTTTTGTAATCCACTAATTTATGAACCAAGAAGTTGTGGTCTCACCAAAGAATGGACGGAACCTAGGCAAGACAGGATGTTTCGATCTAGGGTTATCCGGTCAAAGAAGAAAGTCCTCAAATACACAGTTATTTCATGGTTCGGTTCCTGAGTGCTGATTAATACAATACAACTTGTACAAGTTATATTGAGTACGGTTAATAACAGGTTAGTAGGAGGATACCTGTAATACGTACAGGTCGTAAAACGTAGTCAAGTCAAGTCAAGTCAGTGAGTCAGTACAGGCTGAGAAACGCTGGGGTACTTAGTGTCGTGCGGTCCGGAGGGACAGGTAGTGGTTGAGGGCCTCAAGTGAGCTGAGTGCAGGTAAGTCAGTCACTACGGTAGGTCGGTAGAGTAGGAGACAGCAGGGGAAGAGGAGGACGGGGGTTAGAGTAGTCTCAGAAAAGGTTACTCAGTTGAGAAGAGTACTCCACCGGTTTCATGACCTCAAAGTCGAAATCGTCGTAAGGAAGGTTTCTTTAGGGTCCCGACTAGAGGAAGTCTTACCTGACCAACCTAGAGGAATCTTGATATGTATACTAGTTATCAAAGTTCAGTGAATCTGTAGTAATGAAATGATCGTTCAAACCTATACGTCGTTTTTAGTGTTATCAAGAGGTATTCACTATGTCTTGTGTTAGTCATATTGGTTGTTGTAATTTCAGTTCGACTCTAAATTCGGTACTTGGGAGTCTTGACTTGGTAAATGGGGTCTACATTGGATCTGATCCTTCCCCTAGGTCCTAGGGAATTACGTCTTTAAATTAAAAGGTACACTACTTTTGATTCACTTTTAAATTAAAACCATACTTTAATGTTTTAAGTCAGACCTAACATCATGTCCAAAGAGGAACGGTCCACCAATTTTACGGTTCTGCATAACCCAAAACATTGAAACGAAAGGAATTGTATTCTAAAGTCTTAATTTGTTTGATTCCCTTTTTAGTCAATTAACTTACGTCACTTGTTATGTCCCTATATACGATTGTCTCTTTGTAAGATGTCCGTTATGTACAACAGCTAGTAGAACTGACAACGTGTTTGTAACACACACATGGAAATCGTCACGTTAAATCGTTCGCCACCATGTACGGTAGTCATTGAACTTATCGATACTTTTAATATTATTATGTTACTTTTATTATTAGTAGATATGTTATTTCACTCTTTTTAATGGATCCGGACGTCCCTCGGTTGATTTGTCTAATAGTTTTCCCAGACCCAAAAACAAAACAAGCAAAAAATGAGAATATTGGTAAAACGAAAAGTCTTTAAAATAGATCCTTATAGAGATGAAGACGTCTCCATAACTATATTTTCGGTGTTCAGTCCACTCGTTGTCCTCTTTGTTGAGGAACCAATGGAGAATCTTTTAGCTTTCATTGACATAATAGGTCATGATGAACCCAATTCCTTAACTCCCGACAGGTTATCTAAACGTCAGAGAAGTTTACCACCGACTATCTAAATGTTGGTATAGAGATAAATATGAGGACGTGGTCCTTAGTTCTAGGAGTTTTCTGCAACGATGGTCCATAGAACCATAGGATTATTGTATCCAGAGAACTAGGGAATTACCTCTCTCTTTCCACTAGGTCGACAGAGAAAACATATCTGTATCGTAGGGTTATTCGTATTTGGAAGATTGACGGTCGTTAATCCTATAAATACACGGGTAAGTACCCTTCCACCCAGTTAAGGTTACGGTGTAGACTTCTGTTTTGGACCCCCTCGATTTCGGTAGGAAGGTTCTCTCGAGAGTAATTACGTAAGTAGTTATCCTTCACGACGATTGTACCATAATTTGGTACCCAGTGAAGAGAACGTCCGAAAGGTTCTCGGTAGGCACACCATAACCTGTATTCTCTCAAAGACCGTGTTCAATGAACAGAAAAAGAGAAGTCTTGTAAGTAATTAATTCTCTACCTCGTCTTTCCAGGATCCGATTCGACACGAGTCAGAGATTCCCGGTTCCTGTCATAGTCTGTTCCCTACCTGTATATTGATCCCCTATATTGACCCCCTAAACTTGGACTTTCCGGTCCTCCTCCACCTAGGTTCATTCACTACTGCAATCCTTATAGACTTTTAAGGTACTGTCCTTAATACTCCCCGGACATAGTCAGAACATAATTGACTTCTTAAACTACTGTTTAGGCTGTCAACCAATTTACTGGGCGTCATCGATAAGAGACACTACTGAAATGACTTCTTGATTAAGAGAAAGGTAAGATTTGTGACCCCGTTTTCCTATCGATCTCCACTTTGTCATTGGCCTCTTTCGTTACCGTGGGGTGAGGTCATGAGAACGGACCTTTTAGCGTACCCGCCTTCTCGGACCTTCCGACGTCAGGTACCCCAGCGATTCTCAGTCTGTGCTGACTCGCTGAAGTGAAAGTGAGAAGTGAAAGTACGTAACCTCTTCCTTTACCGTTGGGTGAGGTCATAAGAACGGACCTCTTAGGGTCCCTGCCCCCTCGGACCACCCGACGGCAGGTACCCCAGCGTGTCTCAGTCTGTGCTGACTTCGCTGAATCGTCGTCGCCGTTTTGTCATTGAGAGTCACAACTGTCTCTCTGTCTGTCAACCATTTGTCATGTTAACTTGGTCATCCTACTCAGGTTGTCCCGACCAGACCTAAGAACCCAATGGACAGATGGCGACAATGACTGAAGAGTACGGTCGAACCACTACGCGCAGACTCAGTTTCGGTCCACACTCTTTGTCTCAAGTGTCAGGTACATCCTCGTCTTCGGGAAAGATTTTTAACTCTCTATCTTTGGGTCCTAAGTGAGGAAACTCGAAATGTTGTGTCCTTAATCAATTATTATGTACTATCCCGGGAAAGGTTGTGTCGACGTTTCTTAGAACATAAACTATGGAAAAGGTTATCTGTTTTCAGAGGTCCAACGTTGGGTACTAGGTATTCCAGAAGTAGAGGGTCTTCGATCGACACTTTCCTTAATCAAGGGTCGAAAAGTAAAAGAAATTCACGGAATTCTTTAGTCTGTTGTCACGTCGTATAGTAGTGAGTATATCATGACCAAACATGTGTGGAAGTAGACCACGTATCTAGTAGGTCACCAATAAAGTATTCCTCTGTTAATTGTGAACGGTATTCTTCGTCTGGATTGCAACTCTTCGTGGTTGTCTTCTCGAAAACCAGTACTTCTAATTTTCGGGGACTCTCAAAACGGTCAACTCAAAACTATCAGTCAATCACGAAAGATAATTAGGACTTATGACCCCCACTGTTCGTGTCACTTTTACGAGAATAACTGGTCTTTAGTGTTTAACTAAGTTAATAAATAAACTGTTTCATTTAAAGAAACAGGGATACGTTGAGTCTTCCTTAAGAGGTTTATTCTAAATAAGAAAAATTATCACTAAATGGACGATAATTACAACGAGAGAAAGTTTCTTGACGAAGATGGGTCACACCTTTATAATGGTTCTATGTAAACGCAGTAACTCTACCTCCGTAAACCTGTTTTAGGTTGACGGTATGGAGTTTCCAAAGGAATTCTTCCCGATTCACCATAACTTTACGTACTTTGTCAAAGGACCCTACCATAAAGTCCATTTATCACGTAGCTGAATACGAGACACTCGGTCACATTCCTCCCCTCAGGTTTTTACGACAAAAGGGGTGTTTTAGTAAAAAAGTTCTTGGGACACCCAGTCCCTCACGTAACGACCTTATTTCCGTTAACTTGGGGACGTCTGTGACATTCAGAGAATAAACCAGGTTTTGTATAAACACTTCACCCCAATTTTTTGGGAGGAAAGCAGAGGACGTAAACGAAGAGTGGAAGACTCCGATGAAGAGTTCGGACATTTTCTTCAAAGAACTGTCAAAACAGGTCCAATCCAAACTCATCACCTGTAAGAGTCTTGACCGATCTTTGTCTTGAATGTCGTCCAACAAACCGACGACTGAGTCACCTAACTAAGGGAAACCCGAGATCACTTCGTCTAAACCTTACAGATCCATAAAATTATTACCGGAAAGAATTCCGTAAACATATCTCAGATTATTAAGATAAAAGGGTAAGAAATACCCAAAAGGATTACTGTATTTTGGGAGAGAATAATGTCTCGTGAGGTTTAGTACAGTGAAACTTTCGTAACGTCGATAGTAGCATGTACAAACGACAAACCAGGAATCAAGCAACTGTTAGAGACTAGTCTCGTTACTCAAGTTGAACGATACGACTGAAACGAAGACTATCTACTCTCGAGGGTCGACGTAGATGTTAATTACAATAATTGTGTCTGGGTCGAGTCATAACAGGGACGACGACGACGACGATTCAGTGAAGTCAGTACAGGCTGAGACACGTTGGGGTACCTGACGTCGGAAGGTCCGAGGAGCCAGGTACCCTAAAAGGTCCATTCTCATGACCTCACCCCACGGTAACGGAAGAGGCGTCATAACAGGGACGAGAAGGAAATTCATTCTAGGTAGACATTTGGTTTGATTTAGTCGTATTGATTATCCCAAAAGGACTTTTAGTAAGGATCTTTGTTCTTTTATTAGTCACTTCACATTAATACCAACGACAGTAGAACCGTAATACTCCCATTCAATACCCCAATTCTAATAACGTGACGTCGGTTTCATTATACTCCACTTCTTTCGTCGTTACAGAACATTCTCCGGTTGAATGTCTTGTCGTAACTGATACTACTCTTAAGTTCTCTGAGCCCACGCCTTGTATCAGTTTCGTCTCTAAGGTGGTGATAAATAAGTCAGGGAACATAACCGCTCGACAGGGACTTTATAATTATCACGAGTCTGTCCTACTCTCAGGAGAGTGATACTTAGATTAACTGTTGATATCGTAGGAGGGTCATCTACAACTAGTGGTACTGAGAGATAATTATAGGGATTCTGCGATGGAAAGAGAAGTACATTTCTCTCTTTTTGGACATTGAACATTAGTCTTACCGGATTACGGTGTCGAACCAATTGTACCTGAACTTTGAGGTTACCGATAAAAGAGGAAGACGACAAGAAGTCAACCCAGTGTAGGTGACCTGAATTCGTCACGCATTTTTCCAACTAACTCCTTTTGTTGTCTAACCCTTTCTGATCTCTAGAGAAGTTCTTTTAATCTCTATGGTTCCCTTGTAAAGTACGTTTCTACCCGAATTATTTCCTGTCTTTACCAGACCTGGATTGTCTTCGTCTTCTATAATTCTTCTCCACCGTTCTTATGTGTCTTCTTGACATGTTTTTTCTAGAAGTGCTGGGTCTATTAGTACTACTGCACTAGAGATTAGATCTCGGTCTGTAGAACCTTACACTTCAGTTCACCCGGAATCTTTCGTAGTGATGCTTGTTTCGATCACCTCCACTACCTTAAGGTTGACTCGACAAAGTTTAGGACTTTCTACTACGACACTTTCACGACGTGAGTTATACGGTCGTTCAAACCTTTTGAGTCGTCACCGGTGTCGTGACCTTTTCCAGTCAAAAGTAAGGTTAAGGTTTCTTTCCGTTACGGTTTCTTACGAGTTTGATGGCGTGTTAACGTCAGTAGAGTGTACGATCATTGCATTACGAGTTTTAAGAGGTTCGGTCTGAAGTCGTTATACACTTAACACTTGAGGGACTACAAGTTCGACTAAAATCTTTTCCGTCTCCTTGGTCTCTAGTTTAACGGTTGTAGGCGACCTAGTAGTTTTTTCGTTCTCTCAAGGTCTTTTTGTAGATAAAGACGAAAGAACTGATACGGTTTCGGAAACTGACACACCTAGTGTTATTTGACACCTTTTAAGACTTTCTCTACCCTTATGGTCTGGTGGACTGGACGGAGAACTCCTTAGACATACGTCCAGTCCTTCGTTGTCAATCTTGACCTGTACCTTGTTGTCTGACCAAGGTTTATCCTTTTCCTCATGAGGTTTTTCCTCATGCAGTTCCGACATATAACAGTGTCGAATAAATTGAATATACGTCTCATGTAGTACTCTTTGTGACCTGACCTTCTTTGTGTTCGACCTCAGTTCTAACGGTCCTCTTTATAGTTAGTGGAGTCTATACGTCTACTGTGGTGGGAATACCGTCTTTCACTTCTCCTCGATTTTTCGGAGAACTACTTTCACTTTCTCCTCTCGCTTTTTCAACGGAATTTCGAGTTGTAAGTCTTTTGCTTCTAGTACCGTAGCCCAGGGTAGTGAAGTACACTTTATCTACCCCTTTGTCACCTTTGTCACCTTTGTCACCGTCTGAAATCAAAAAACCCGAGGTCCTAGTGACGTCTACCACTGACGTCGG
Organism: Capra ibex; assembly: GCA_006410555.1. Lineage (NCBI taxonomy): Eukaryota > Metazoa > Chordata > Mammalia > Artiodactyla > Bovidae > Capra > Capra ibex. Next base: position 48,152,732 of record SJYO01013871.1, read on the forward strand.
TACTTTAATTTTCTGTGTATGAGGAACCTTCCTTTCAATACTGGTTGGATCTATCGTATAAGTTTTCGTCTCTGGAATGAAACGGCTGATTCCAGGCAGATCAGTCCCGATACCAAAAAGGACACCAGTACATACCTACACTCTCAACCTGACACTTCTTCCGACTCGTGGCTTCTTGACTACGAAAGCTTGACACTACAACCTCTTCTGAGAACTCTCAGGGAACCTGACGTTCCTCTAGGTTGGTCAGGTAAGACTTCNTCCTCCTCCACCTAGGTTCATTCACTACTGTAATCCTTATAGACTTTTAAGGCACTGTCCTTAATACTCCCCGGACATAGTCAGAACATAATTGACTTCTTAAACTACTGTTTAGGCTGTCAACCAATTTACTGGGCGTCATCGATAAGAGACACTGCTGGAATGACTTCTTGATTAAGAGAAAGGTAAGATTTGTGACCCCGTTTTCCTATCGATCTCCACTTTGTCATTGGCCTCTTTCGTTACCGTGGGGTGAGGTCATGAGAACGGACCTTTTAGCGTACCCGCCTTCTCGGACCTTCCGACGTCAGGTACCCCAGCGATTCTCAGTCTGTGCTGACTCGCTGAAGTGAAAGTGAGAAGTGAAAGTACGTAACCTCTTCCTTTACCGTTGGGTGAGGTCACAAGAACGGACCTCTTAGGGTCCCTGCCCCCTCGGACCACCCGACGGCAGGTACCCCAGCGTGTCTCAGTCTGTGCTGACTTCGCTGAATCGTCGTCGCCGTTTTGTCATTGAGAGTTACAACTGTCTCTCTGTCTGTCAACCATTTGTCATGTTAACTTGGTCATCCTACTCAGGTTGTCCCGACCAGACCTAAGAACCCAATGGACAGATGGCGACAATGACTGAAGAGTACGGTCGAACCACTACGCGCAGACTCAGTTTCGGTCCACACTCTTTGTCTCAAGTGTCAGGTACATCCTCGTCTTCGGGAAAGATTTTTAACTCTCTATCTTTGGGTCCCAAGTGAGGAAACTCGAAATGTTGTCTCCTTAATCAATTATTATGTACTATCCCGGGAAAGGTTGTGTCGACGTTTCTTAGAACATAAACTATGGAAAAGGTTATCTGTTTTCAGAGGTCCAACGTTGGGTACTAGGTATTCCAGGAGTAGAGGGTCTTCGATCGACACTTTCCTTAATCAAGGGTCGAAAAGTAAAAGAAACTCACGGAATTCTTTAGTCTGTTGTCACGTCGTATAGTAGTGAGTATATTATGACCAAACATGTGCGGAAGTAGACCACGTATCTAGTAGGTCACCAATAAAGTTTTCCTCTGTTAACTGCGAACGGTTTTCTTCATCTGGATTCCAACTCTTCGTGGTTGTCTTCTCGAAAACCGGTACTTCTACTTTTCGGGGACTCTCAAAACGGTCAACTCAAAACTATCAGTCAATCACGAAAGATAGTTAGGACTTATGACCCCCACTGTTCGTGTTACTTTTACGAGAATAACTGGTCTTTAGTGTTTAACTAAGTTAATAAATAGACTGTTTCATTTAAAGAAACAGGGATACGTTGAGTCTTCCTTAAGGGGTTTATTCTAAATAAGAAAAATTATCACTAAATGGACGATAATTACAACGAGAGAAAGTCTCTTGACGAAGATGGGTCACACCTTTATAATGGTTCTATGTAAACGCAGTAACTCTACCTCCATAAACCTGTTTTAGGTTGACGGTATGGAGTTTCCAAAGGAATTCTTCCCGATTCACCATAACTTTACGTACTTTGTCAAAGGACCCTAACATAAAGTCCATTTATCACGTAGCTGAATACGAGACACTCGGTCACATTCCTTCCCTCAGGTTTTTACGACAAAAGGGGTGTTTTAGTAAAAAAGTTCTTGGGACACCCAGTCCCTCACGTAACGACCTCATTTCCGTTAACTTGGGGATGTCTGTGATATTCAGAGAATAAACCAAGTTTTGTATAAACACTTCACCCCAATTTTTTAGGAGGAAAGGAGAGGACGTAAACGAAGAGTGGAAGACTCCGACGAAGAGTTCGGACATTTTCTTCAAAGAACTGTCAAAACAGGTCCAATCCAAACTCATCGCCTGTAAGAGTCTTGACCGATCTTTGTCTTGAATCTCGTCCAACAAACCGACGACTGAGTCACCTAACTAAGGGAAACCCGAGATCACTTCGTCTAAACCTTACAGATCCATAAAATTATTACCGGAAAAAATTCCGTAAACATATCTCAGATTGTTAAGATAAAAGGGTAAGAAATACCCAAAAGGATTACTGTATTTTGGGAGAGAATAATGTCTCGTGAGGTTTAGCACAGTGAAACTTTCGTAACGTCGATAGTAGCATGTACAAACGAGAAACCAGGAATCAAGCAACTGTTAGAGACTAGTCTCGTTACTCAAGTCGAACGATACGACTGAAACGAAGACTATGTACTCTCGAGGGTCGACGTAGATGTTAATTACAATAATTGTGTCTGGGTCGAGTCATAACAGAGACGACGACGACGATTCAGTGAAGTCAATTCAGGCTGAGACACGTTGGGGTACCTGACGTCGGAAGGTCCGAGGAGGCAGGTACCCTAAAAGGTCCGTTCCCATGACCTCACCCCACGGTAACGGAAGAGGCGTCATAACAGGGACGAGAAGGAAATTCATTCTAGGTAGACATTTGGTTTGATTTAGTCGTATTGATTATCCCAAAAGGACTTTTAGTAAGGATCTTTGTTCTTTTATTAGTCACTTCACATTAATACCAACGACAGCAGAACCGCAATACCCACATTCAACACCCCAATTCTAATAACGTGACGTCGGTTTCATTATACTCCACTTCTTTCGTCGTTATAGAACATTCTCCGATTGAATGTCTTGTCGCAACTGATACTACTCTTAAGTTCTCTGAGGCCACGCCTTGATCAGTTTCGTCTCTAAGGTGGTGATAAATAAGTCAGGGAACATAACCGCTCGACAGGGACTTTATAATTATCACGAGTCTGTCCTACTATCAGGAGAGTGATACTTAGATTAACTGTTGATATCGTAGGAGGGTCATCTACAACTAGTGGTACTGAGAGATAATTATAGGGATTCTGTGATGGAAAGAGAAGTACATTTCTCTCTTTTTGGACATTGAACATTAGTCTTACCGGATTACGGTGTCGAACCAATTGTACCTGAACTTTGAGGTTACCGATAAAAGAGGAAGACAACAAGAAGTCAACCCAGTGTAGGTGACCTGAATTCGTCACGCATTTTTCCAACTATCTCCTTTTGTTGTCTAACCCTTTCTGATCTCTAGAGAAGTTCTTTTAATCTCTATAGTTCCCTTGTAAAGTATGTTTCTACCCGAATTATTTCCTGTCTTTACCATACCTGGATTCTCTTCGTCTTTTATAATTCTTCTCCACCGTTCTTATGTGCCTTCTTGACATGTTTTTTCTAGAAGTGCTGAGTCTATCAGTACTACTACACTAGAGATTACATCTCGGTATGTAGAACCTTACACTTCAGTTCACCCGGAATCTTTCGTAGTGATACTTGTTTCGACCACCTCCACTACCTTAAGGTCAACTCGACAAAGTTTAGGACTTTCTACTACGACACTTTCACGACGTGAGTCATACGGTCTGTTAACCCTTTTGAGTCGTCACCGGTGTCCTGACCTTTTCCAGTCCAAAGTAAGGTTAGGGTTTCTTTCCGTTACGGTTTCTTACGAGTTAGATGGCGTTTTAACGTGAGTAGAGTGTACGATCATTTCATTACGAGTTTTAAGAGGTTCGGTCTGAAGTCGTTATGCACTTAGCACTTGAAGGACTACAAGTTCGACCAAAATCTTTTCCGTCTCCTTAGTCTCTAGTTTAACGGTTGTAGGCGACCTAGTACCTTTTTAGTTCTCTCAAGGTCTTTTTGTAGATAAAGACGTAATAACTGATACGGTTTCGGAAACTGACGTACCTAGTGTTATTTGACACCTTTTAAAACTTTCTCTACCCTTATGGTCTGGTGGTCTGGACGGAGAACTCCTTAGACATACGTCCAGTCCTTCGTTGTCAATCTTGACCTGTACCTTGTTGTCTGATAAAGGTTTATCCTTTTCCTCATGCAGTTCCGACATATAACAGTGGACGAATAAAATGAATATACGTCTCATGTAGTACTCTTTGTGACCTGACCTTCTTTGTGTTCGACCTTAGTTCTAACGGTCCTCTTTATAGTTAGTGGAGTCTATACGTCTACTGTGGTGGGAATACCGTCTTTCACTTCTATTCGATTTTTCGGAGAACTACTTTCACTTTCTCCTCTCGCTTTTTCAACCGGATTTCGAGTTGTAAGTCTTTTGCTTCTAGTACCGTAGACCAGGGTAGTGAAGTACCCTTTATCTACCCCTTTATCACCTTTGTCACAGTCTGAAATAAAAAACCCGAGGTCTTAGTAACGTCTACCACTGACATCGGTACTTTAATTTTCTGGGTATGAGGAACCTTCCTTTCAATACTGGTTGGATCTATGGTATAAGTTTTCGTCTCTGTAATGAAACGGTTGATTCCAGGCAGATCAGTTCCGATACCAAAAAGGACACCAGCACATGCCTACACTCTCAACCTGACACTTCTTCCGACTCACGGCTTCTTAACTACGAAAACTTGACACCACAACCTCTTCTGAGAACTCTCAGGGAACCTGACGTTCCTCTAGGTTGGTCAGGTAAGACTTCCTCTAGTCGGGACCCTAAAGAAACCTTCCTTACTACGATTTCGACTTTGAGGTCATGAAACCGGTGGAGTACGCTTCTCAACTGAGTAATCTTTTCTGAGACTACGACCCTCCCTAACCTCCGTCCTCCTCTTCCCCTGTTGGCTCCTACTCTACCGACCTACCGTAGTGACTGAACTACCTGCACTCAGACTCACTTGAGGCCCTTTACCACTACTTGTCCCTCCGGACCGCACGACGCTAAGTACCCCAGTGTTTCTCAGCCTGTGCTGGCTCGTTGACTTGACTTGACTTGACTTGACCTTTTCCAACCTGTTATGTAATTTTTAATTCATGGGTTAAGGATGTTGTAGTCAGTCTGGGTCTTTAGGGGAGTTAACAATAAGACCCACCCCCACCCCTCTCACCACTCTTTTATTATTAATAAAAACAAACAAAGTTAGTTATCAGGAAGGACTCTATAATTCGTCGGGTATACAAAACGTCATCCATCCGTTTCAACCTCAAATAGAAATCTATTGACACAGGGACTCTTCCCCGAAGGGTCGACCAAGTCACCATTTCTTAGACGGATGGTTACGTCCTCTGTGTCCTTGATGTCCAAGTTAGGGACCCAACCCTTCTAGGGGACTTCCTCCTGTACTGTTGGTTGAGTTCATAAGAACGGACCTCTTAGGGTACCTGTCGTCTCGGATCTTCCGATGTCAGGTATCCCAGTGTTTCTCACCTGTACTTACTTCGCTTACTCGTACGTACGTACGTACAGGGAATCTTCGATTGAACCCATTGACTACCTATCATAGAAAAACTCTTAGGTCAAGTCAAAATCTCGTATTACAGTTTAACAGATACATAACTTAATTTCATATTGGTGGTCCTTTCAGATGTAGTCAATTTAGTCGAAATTCGTAAACTCTTTTCATCCACCCCAAGATTGACCATCGGAACACGTATCGACAGGTCCATATAATTACTAAAAGGGTGTACTTCTGTTTTTCAGTACACTAACAGGAAGAGATGACCCTACGATTTCTTCCGTGACGAAAATCCTCCTTACTGACTCTCATCTCACGCACCTAAACCCTGGTTTCGTATAGTTCCTTAACGTTATAATAAATAACGAGTGTCTAGAACTTGTTTAGAGGTCGGAAAAGGTAAGTCGATAGAACGAACGTCCCATCCGTACAAAGTTCCTGATCATGTCGCTTAATGAAAAATTTTCTGTAAGGACTTATTGTCCGCTACCGTATTTTAGATACAAAACTTCGTCCTGTTCTTTTAAATTGACATTGTATCAGAGACAGGTAAAACACGGAAAGGATTACCCGTTACACTTAGTCATAAAATGTAATCGGTCTGGAGGAATTTCCGTCCTTGCAGACGAGTTGGTATTTCTAGTAAAAAAAGGAAGAAGACTGTATCGTTACATGGAGGTCTCTTCTAAGTAAAAAGGAAAGGATTAGGACAATTCCCAACACCACTGACGAACAGGACATACATTTCTAGACGAAATACATTGAAACCACTTGGAATATATTTTACAGTCACACAGTAAAATTACATACTAGGAAACAGAATTTACACATATATTGCCACGGAAACTGAAGATTGTCCACCTTGTTAAGAGACGCAAAAGGCTTTCTGACAGAGGACCCAATATTAGGAGTCCAAGCGAGTTTATTTCAAGAGATAAAGATGAATTCTAGTTATAACTAATGAAAAAACAACTGTAAACGACCCATATCAATCATCCTATAGTCTCTGAGGGTGGTCTCCTGTGGACCTCAGATGAGATTTGGTCGCGAGTATGGTCGTGTCCGAGAAACTCGGGGAGACCGAAAAACCATAAAGAGTCTACCAAACCTTAAAAGGACTATAAGCCTGGAGTAGCTAAACGTACTACTAGGATTTAAAATAGGGTAGACAATTTTACAATCCTGAACATCAGAACTGTCCCATGGTCATGTAAAGGTCCGTTTTCCCTGGTTCCCCTTTAAAGGATCCGTTACCGGATCTACCTTAAAGGATCTTCCCCTTTAGGTTCTTCCTTTAAATCTCACTTGACCCAACCGACCAGGAAAAATTAGACCGAGTTCAAACTTTCTAAAACATATTTACCAGAAATCGAGGCTTCTTTTCCCTGTAAAGAGACCACTGATTCTTGGATCTTTACAGACTCCACGACACGAGTCTACGAGTCAACACAGGCTGAGTAACTCTGGGACACCTGACATCGGGCGGTACGAGGAGACAGGTGCCCTAAGAGGGTCGTTCTTATGACCTCATCCCACGGTACGGGAAGAGGTCCCCTAGAAGGACTGGGTCTCTAGCTTAGGTGAAGAGAGTGTAGAGGACGAAACCGTCCACCTAAGAAATGGTGATCACGGTGGACCCATACTCTCTAACACTGATGTGTTACTTTTGGTTTGTTTTCTTTTCCCCCCCCCACCCTTAACACGAAAATTTCGGCTGGTTGAGGGTCTACCCGTCGGTGGGTGACCTTGAACCTCCCGAAGTACACGTTATATATACCTCGGTTATAAACATTCTTGACCCATTTTACCCTTCTCGATTTCTTTTTATTAAATTGAGAATTTACCGGTTTTACCCTTTGAATGGTTTTAATCAAATGGACACACGGGTCAACCTTTTACAACCGATACTTTAATGTATCCGTTCTACCCTTCGTAGGAAGTTAACCATGAAACTTCGAAACTTCGTACCATTACTTTTTTACCGTAGAAATGTCCTTTGATTGACTTTTGATAATCTTTATCAACAACAATCTCTTTTCGAGTCCTCAATGGGATAGGGAAGGAAAAGGAGGAAGGGGAGGAAAGACTTGAAATACACAGGTACCCACACACGAGTCACTACAAGTCGAGAAACCCTAGGGTACCTGACATCGGGTGGTCGGAGGAGACACGTACCCTAAAATGTCCGTTCTTAGACGTCACCCTACGGTAAAGGAGGAGGTCCCCTAGGGAGAGGAAGGACTTATAGGTATAGAGCTAAACAGACGAGATGGACAAGGTATTTGAGGTTTCCTTTTTACTTGACCTGGGGTCCCTAGTTTACAACTCTCGGGTGTTTAGTAATGTTGAGGGAAATTTCTCTTCGAATGACTTCTTAACTCGGACGTGATTGAAGATGATGGAGCTGATCGTGACTTGAATTTAAATTGATTCTGAAAGGATCCGGGAAATGTTCTAGGAGAGTCAAGTCAAGTCAAGTCAAGTCAATCAGTCAGCACAGGTTGAGAAACGCTGGAGCACTTAGCGTCGTACGGTCCGGAGGGACAGGTAGTGGTAGAGGGTCTCAAGTGAGTCTGAGTGCAGGTAGCTCAGGCACTACGGTAGGTCGGTAGAGTATGACCCAGCAAGGGAAGAGGAGGACGGGGGTTTGAGAGGGTCGTAGTCTCAGAAAAGGTTACTCAGTTGAGAAGCGCACTCCACCGGTTTCATGACCTCGAAGTCGAAATCGTAGTAAGGAAGGTTTCTTTAGGGTCCCAACTAGAGGAAGTCTTGCCTGACCAACCTAGAGGAACGTCAGGTTCCCTGAGAGTTCTCAGAAGAGGTTGTGGTGTCAAGTTTACGTAGTTAACAAGTCGTGAGTCGGAAGAAGTGTCAGGTTGAGAGTGTAGGTATATACTGGTGTCCTTTTTGGTATCGGAACTGATCTGCCTGGAATCAGCCGTTTCATTCCAGAGACGAAATCTTATACGATAGATCCAACCAGTATTGAAAGGAAGGTTCCTCATACACAGAAAATTAAAGTACCGACGTCAGTGGTAGACGTCACTAAAACCTCGGGTTTTTTGATTTCAGACGGTGACAAAGGTGACAAAGGGGTAGATAAAGGGTATTTCACTACCCTGGGCTACGGTACTAGAAGCAAAAGACTTACAACTCGAAATTCGGTTGAAAAAGCGAGAGGAGAAAGTGAAAGTAGTTCTCCGAAAACTCAAGGAGAAGTGAAAGACAGTATTCCCACCACAGTAGACGTATAGACTTTAATAAAGATAAAGAGGGCCGTTAGAACTAAGGTCGAACACAAAGAAGGTCAGGTCACAAAGAGTACTACATGAGACGTATATTCAATTTATTCGTCCCACTGTTATCTGTCGGAACTGCATGAGGAAAAGGATAAACCTTTGTCAGACAACAAGGTATAGGTCAAGCTTGACAACGAAGGACTGGACGTATGTCTAAAGAGTTCTCCGTCCACTCCACCAGACCATAAGGGTAGAGAAAGTCTTAAAAGGTGTCGAATAACACTAGGTGTGTCAGTTTCCGAAACCGTATCAGTTCTTTCGTCTTTATCTACAAAAAGACCTTGAGAGAACTAAAAAGGTACTAGGTCGTCTATAACCGTTAAACTAGAGACCAAAGAAACGGAAAAGATTTTGGTCGAACTTGTAGTCCCTCAAGTGTCAAGTACATAACGACTTCGGACCGAACCTCTTAAAACTCGTAATGAAATGATCGTACACTCTACTCACGTTAACACGCCATCTAACTCGTAAGAAAACGTAACGGAAAGAAACCTTAACCTTACTTTTGACTGGAAAAGGTCACGACACCGGTGACGACTCAAAAGGTTTGAACGACCGTATAACACACGTCGTGAAAGTGTCGTAGTAGAAAGTCCTAAACTTTGTCGAGGAGACCTTAAGGTAGTGGAGATGATCGAAACAAGGATCACTACGAAAGATTCCGGGTGAACTGAAGTGTAAGGTTCTACAGACCGAGATCTAATCACTAGTGTAGTAGTACTAATAGACTCAGCACTTCCAGAAAAAACATGTCAAGAAGACACATAAGAACGGTGGAGAAGAATTATGGAAGATGAAGACAATCCAGGTACGGTAAAGACAGGAAATAATTCGGGTAGAAACGTACTTTACAAGGGAACCATAGAGATTAAAAGAACTTCTCTAGAGATCAGAAAGGGTAAGACGACAAAAGGGCGATAAAGAAACGTAACTAGCGACTTCTTCCGAAAGAATAGAGAACGATAAGAAACCTTGAGACGTAAGTCTACGAATATAGAAAGGAAAAGAGGAAACGGAAAGCGGAGAGAAGAAAAGTGTCGACATGCATTCCGGAGGGGTCTGTCGGAAAAACGAAAAACGTAAAGAAAAGGTACCCCTACCAGAACTAGGGACAGAGGACATGTTACAGTGCTCGGAGTAAGGTATCAAGTAGTCCGTGAGATAGATAGTCTAGATCCGGGAATTTAGATAAAGAGTGAAGGTGACATATTAGTATTCCCTAAACTAAATCCAGTATGGACTTACCAGATCGCCAAAAGGGATGAAAGAAGTTAAATTCAGACTTAAACCATTATTCCTCAAGTACTAGACTCGGTGTCAGTCGAGGACCAGAACAAAAACAACTGACATATCTCGAAGAGGTAGAAACCGACGTTTGTTATATTAGTTAGACTAAAGACACAACTGGTAGACCACTACCAGTACACATCTCAGAAGAGGACACAACAACCTTCTCCCACAAACGATACTGGTCACGTAAAAGAACCGTTTTGAGATAATCAGAAACGGGACGAAGTAAGGCGTAAGGTTCCGGTTTAAACGGACAATGAGGTCCACAAAGAACTGAAGGATGAAAACGTAAGGTCAGGGGATATTACTTTTCCTGGAGAAAAAACCCACAATCAAGATTTTCTAGAACATCCACAAGTACTTAGGAAATCCCAAATAAATAAATAAATAAAAAACCCCCCACGGTGTGGTACACTGTACACTCTAGAATCAAGAGTCTGGTCCCTAGCTTGGACATAGAGGACGTAACCTTCGTACCTCAGAATTGGTGACCTGACGGTCCTTTCAGGGGAAAATCCTAAAAATACTCTTAAGTAAGACATTCCTGTGTACTCGGTTCTATGAGTCTAAACATTATTGAACTCGTAGACGATCATAGGTTAGCTAGGGACCCAGGTAAGCTAGGGGATCTCTTCCTTTACCGTTGGGTGAGGTCATAAGATCGTACCCTTTAGGGTACCTGTCTCCTCGGACCGTCCGAGGTCAGGTTTCGCAGCGTTTCTCAGTCTGTGTTGACTCACTGACTCGTGTGTACTTGTTTCCATACTGATGTTTTCCGTCTCACCCTCACCTTCTAAAAGTGTTCGTACGCCTGTAAGTGTCCGTAGTCCTTACACGAACATTGAACATTGTTCATTAGGGGGTTTAAAAATGACTCTTTTAACTCACCTGTCACCAAGTGGTTACATTTGTTTTCGGGTTTCTTTAATAAAAAGTAATGAAACTCTCCAACCTCTTTTTGGAAGGTCGTCCTGAGACATTACCGGGGACTTTCAAAAGTTTTAGTAGTTTTACTAGGTTAAGATTTAAGTTAGAAATTCTCCCTAATCTACTTTTTTTATCGTTTCGATTAATTTTTTACAGTTGACCTGACCCGGTGTCATGTACAATCACATAATCACCGGAATAATTTTGTAACAAAAGATTGAGACCGGGTTTCGTTTCATGAGTGTAAACAAAAATAACGTTTTTCAGACTAGAGAAGTTTACTCTTACGGTATTCAAATTTGTCTTGAACTTGGTTTCGTTTTGATTTTTCCTGATCCCGACGAAACTACTAATACTCTTCCTTGGAGGGGGACGAGGAGTGGTTATCACTTTCAGCGAGTCAACACAGGCTAAGAAACGCCGGGGTACCCGATATGTCAGGTACCTTAAGAGGTCCGGTCTTATGACCTCACCCATCAGAAAGGGAAAAGGTCCCCTAGAAGGGTTGAGTTTCTGACTTGGGTCCAGAGGACGTAACGTCCACCTAAGAAATAATCGATCGGTTCCGAGGAATGGTTATAGAATCCCCTTTACCTTTGTGGTCAACCCCCCTTTAAATTTCCGGAAACATCTATGACCCCAATGTCAGGGACAAGAAATGGGACGGGATAAGCAACGGGAGAGGGAGTTTTATTTGTCAGTTCAGTTTATAATTATCATCCCCAAAGACTACATGGATACGTTTAAAATTTTAGTCTAAGCTATTCGTAAGTTAATCCTTAATAGTGTCACTTTGAACACAAAGAGGATCATTTTACACGGGGTTAAGTAAACTATCCTTCTCTTGAAAATCTTCGGTTGTTATAGGTATGACGGAAAAGTGTTTTTCCCCTTTACGAAGATCTAAATCTTTTAAATTACAACTTGTTTTAGATCAATGACTCTCAATCTACCAATATTTTAGTCACTGAGTTTGTCTGGTTCTTTTTAATTACTGGACAATAACGGTCGTGGATTTCTTAATACCGGTGGAAGAAGGAATCTATAACTTTATAAATTTTACCGGTGAGGATAGTTCCCCTGACAACTGTTGAGATTCGGAGATGGACTATAAACTGTTATAGTGAATTTAGTCACCGTAATTTACCCTGTTGGATAATAAGTCCCTAAGGAATTCCTCCCTGAATGTCAAGGGGCATACTCTGGAACATTGTATGACTAGAGTGGTCACTTTGTTTCAGAGTGGGTGCCTTGACTGTGCTACGGACCCTGAAAAAGGGTTGACCCTGAGGTCTACACGACAATGTGTTCTGAAGGGTCGCGACAAATTCAGACCAACAACCAGTTTTGGGTCAAACTACTACATAGGAGACGAGAAAGATAAAGAGAAAAGAAAATTACAATCATATAACTTTCATTCGATCTATTAAGAGACTATTTATAAACATAATAAATAAACGTATATTGCCGAAGGGGCTATCGAGTCGTCATTTCTTAGTCGGCCGTTATGTCCTCTGCGTCCTCTGCGTTAAAGTTAGGGACCTAGCCCTTCTAGTGGACCTCTTCTTTTACCGTTGGGTGAGACCGTAAGAACGGACCTTTTGGGTTACTTGTATCCTCGGACCACCCGAAGTCAGGTTTCCCAGTTTTTCTCAACCTGTATTGATTCGTGCGTCCCTCCATGGTCACTTTTTCCTTTTACCCTTTGCAACCTCCAATCAAGTTCTAGACTTTCGATATTTATTATGACACTAAGGACGTGTAGAGGACCACGGTTTAGGTGTATGTAAGAAGAGTCGGTAAGGTCGACTATTGTCGATAAGAAGTATTAACTAAATACACCACGGAAGAGGTGATCATACCTCTTATTAAGTCAAGTCAAGTCAATGAGTCGGTACAGTCTGAGAAAACACTGGGACACCTGACGTCGTGTAGTCCGGAGGGACAGGTAGTGGTTGAAGACTTCAAATGGGCTTGAGTACAGGTAACTCAGCCACTACGGTAGGTTGGTAGAGTAGGAGACAGGGGAAGAAGAGGACGGAAGTTAGAAAGGGTCGTAGTCCCAGAAAAGTTTACTCAGACGAGAAGCGTAGTCCACCGGTTTCATAACCTCAAAGTCGAAGTTGTAGTCAGGAAAGTTACTTATAAGTCCTGACTAAAGGAAATCCTACCTGACCAACCTGGAGGAACGTCAGGTTCCCTGAGAGTTCTCAGAAGAGGTTGTGGTGTCAAGTTTTCGTAGTTACGAACCCGTAAGTCGAAAGAAATATCAGGTTAAGAGTGTAGGTATGTACTGATGACCTTTTTGGTATCGGAACTGATCTGTCTGGAAACAACCGTTTCCTTACAGAGACGAAAAATTATATGACAGATCCAACCAGTATTGAAAGGAAGGTTCCTCATTCGTAGAAAATTAAAGTACCGACGTAAGTGATAGACGTCACTAAAACCTCGGGGTTTTTTCTCAGACGGTGACAAAGGTGACAAAGGGATAGATAAAGGGTACTTCACTACCCTGGCATACGGTACTAGAAGCAAAAGACTTACAACTCGAAATTCGGTTGAAAAAGTGAGAGATGAAAGTGAAAGTTCTCCGAGAAATCAAGAAACGAAAGACGGTATTCCCACCACAGTAGACGTATAGACTCCAATAACTATAAAGAGGACCCTTAGAACTAAGGTCGAACACGAAGTAGGTCGGGTCGCAAGGAGTACTACATGAGACGTATATTCAATTTATTCGTCCCACTGTTATATGTCGGAACTACATGAGGAAAGGACTAAACCTTGGTCAGACAACAAGGTACAGGTCAAGATTGACAACGAAGGACTGGACGAATATCCAAAGAGTTCTCCGTCCACTCCACCAGACCATAAGGGTAGAGAAAGTCTTAAAAGGTGTCACATAACACTAGGTATGTCAGTTTCCGAAACCGTATCACTTATTTCGTCTTTATCTACAAAAAGACCCTGAAAGAACGAAAAAGCTACTAGGTCACCTACAACCGTTAAACTAGAGACCAAGGAGACGGAAAAGATTTAGGTCGAACTTGTAGACCTTCAAGCGCCAAGTGTATAACGACTTCGGACGGAACCTCTTAAAACTCGTCACCTCTTCTTATCAGTTATAGAAAAACGGAAGTGTACCCCGCTAGTAGTTATATGGACCTGTCAGTACGGTGTCCCCATATCATTCTCGGGGTGAAAGAAAAGAGTTTACGAATTTCGACTATATCCGAAGGGACCACCGAGGTGAACTTAAGTTACACATCCACTAAACAAAGTTACAACTTTTGACTTAACTTAAGAGTTTTTCTGTGGTATAGACAATAATGTTGATCGAAGATTCCCTGTTTTCAACAGATTTTTACTTGAGGTTACACAGGTGGATAACATTTTGAAACCCGGTGAATTATAGATTCCTTTCTGATAATTGGTTAAGGTTTTATTGATTGTCCTAAAATCGAACGAATTAAGGGGTTTCTTTATTAACTCCCCGAAAGACTCAGACTGACTTATGACATCGTTAGTCCATGGATTAAAAGGTGAACGAAGAGTTGGAAGTATTCGTAGTGAATTCGGGTTGGTCGGACTAGACTAACTTACCCACGACTTTCCTTTTCTCTGGTACTTGTGAAATTTTAGGTAGAATTGAGTCCGTGTCCGAAACCCAACGTGATTAATATTAAACGGAACAAGAGAAACGTGAACTTATTTTACTTGACAAAATCCACATAATGAGTTTTTACACCACTAGTTGTAACTGGGTATCCTATAATCTCAGTTGTTAGTCTGAACCGTCCTTTTCCTGAAGATGAAACATACTTCCAATAAAGTCGTTTCCGAAACAATACAATCTAATAACTTCTTTATTATTACTCCAGAGGAAACAAATACAGGGTGGGAGTTGACTCAGAAGAGATTCGAGAGTGTCTGTCAGTCGTAACAAGACATTCGACTGATCGAAGAATACTTGATAACAACGAAAGACATGGATTATAATGGAAACAAGTTACATTGTTAGAAAAAAAAAACTCACAGGGACCGACCCGTAATTGATGTTACATTATCAGAATTAGGACGTTGGAACGAAAGTCGTGGTGTCCTTCTTTTGTTGATCCTGACGTAAAAGAAATAAATAAATAAAATTTATAAAATAAATAAATAAAGAGACGTGGTCCAGAATAAACGTCGTGTGTCACAGAAACAACACTATACACCGAGAAAGGAACGTCACGTACCTGAGAGAGGTCAACGTTGCGTACCCGAGGTCTTGTACACCCGAAGTTATCAACACCCCGTCCCCAAATTAACAAGGTCCCGTACACCCTAGAATCAAGGGGTTGGTCCCTACCTTGGGTACAGGGGGCACAACGTACAACCTAAGAATTGGTGATCTGGTGTTCCCTTTAAGGCTGACGTAAAATAGTTGTCTGATTTAAGAACAAGGTCCATACTGAATGTTCTTTAAGGATAACTATTACAACTAAATTAAACCAAATGACTTCCTGGGATGAATTCCGTACTTGCCCCTGTAATCACTTGACCTATACGTTACTGTATGTGTCCCCTGTATTAACTTTCGAGAAGAAATGGTCGTTGTTTCAGCCGTGTCGTTCGCCTTAATTAACGAAATCGGGTTCGAACAGTTGATCGATTTTGGGTCTATCATTTACGTATATATAACCGACAACAATACGGAAACCTCACCGTGTGTTGTAACCTACGTTACCTTTACTCCCGAAAATTGGAGAAGGATCTGTCGGATGTTTTTGTCCAACGTCAATAATTTACGATATGTTGATGATTTTGTCAACCGTTAATAAATTTGTGGTCCTGTAGGGTTTAGACTGTGATTCCTTCGATTTCCTTTAATCGGACGACTGCGACGTTTGCCTGTTGAAATTTTTAAGGAGGACAAGTCGAAACTCTTACAGGTGACGGGAGACACTTGGGACGATTGGGTCCCTCTCAAAGAAGGTGTCCGAATTCTTTAGTGGTGATTTCTTCTATTTGTCTACACTGGTGTTTTTTCCCCCTTAAAAAATGGCGTAGTGTGTTTATACCAAACCTGGACTAAAATTTTTTCTGGGACTGTCACGAACATTCTCACGTTACCGGTAATGACGTCGCACATAAAAGAAATTAAGTAACCCGTTGACTCTCCGTCAAAGTACCCCTTTTGTTGGCAAAACCTTTGAAAGACGGTACTTCTGAACATTTCATACATGAGCGACATCAGATACGGGATTTACGTTAGGGTCTTTTGGTGATGTACCCAGTCTTCCGGTGCAAGGGGAAGGATTCCCTGGGAAACTTCATACCGGTAAATATAGAGTTCCTATATTTATATAGAACCACTACTAGACATACAAAAGTGTGACCCAACTTCGAAAGGGACGTCCTCTCGTTCCCGATATCGTCGTCCATTTAGTGACGACCTTTCTTATTAAGGACAAACCCCTTAGTGAAAGTTCAATATATCACTACGTCAATATATCCCTGAGTGAAATGACCTGTCTATTAATTTAATTAAACACTGTAAATCGGTTGTCACGTCGTAAAAGTTTCGTGAATAGTGAGGGTTAGAATTCCTACCTTTCTTTCTTGGTTGTCGTGATAGTTTCACGTTGACTGTTTTGAGAGTCCCCGAAAATTGGAAAGCACCGGTTTTCGAGAGGGGAACCACGAAGACAGAATCCAGGGGAGGAAAACAACAACAAATCAACGATTCAGCGTTGACTGAGAAGACGTCGGGTGGTCTGAGGAGACAGGTACCCTAAAGGGTCCCTTTTGATGACCTGACCTAACGGTAAAACGATTCGTAGTTGTCGGAGAAAAAGTTTATTGGAGACCTGCCGGATACGTGGTCCACTTCCGCACATGTTTAGTTATAACGCATTCCCACTGCTATACGATGTGACAACAGTCCCTGAAGAAAATAAAAAACTACTAATATCACCGAAGAATAACATGGCCTAAGTATGTAAAAAGTAAGGACGTGACAATAAAAGGTAGTTACCTTCGATCTTAAGACAAGTCAGTGGAGTTAATAGAAGATAGTCCGCTGAGTCCTTTAAAAAGAGATAAAACATAAAGTCATACTACATACCATTTCAATAACGTTTAAGAGTGTTACTACGAAGAATGAAGAGATTTCCCGTACAGGACACAACCAGTGTTTATGGTAGATGGATTTAATTTTCCGCGAATGAGGAACCTTCCTTTCAATACTGGTTGGATCTATCGTATAACTTTTCGTCTCTGTAATGAAACGGTTGTTTCCAGGTAGATCAGTTCCGATACCAAAAAGGTCATCAGTACATACCTACACTCTCAACCTGACACTTCTTTCGACTCACGACTTCTTAACTACGAAAACTCGACACCATAACCTCTTCTGAGAACTCTCAGGGAACCTGACGCTACTCTAGGTTGGTCAGGTAAGACTTCCTCTAGTCGGGACCCTAAAGAAACCTTCCTTACTACGATTTCGACTTACGACAGAACGTATGTCCCAATAGCAATGGTAGAAAGATTTAAGGTATATATACACAATTATACGATATAACCACAAAAAGAAAGACTGAATGAAGTCAGGCATATTATCCGAGGTCAAAGTAGGTGGAGTAATCTTGACTAAGTATATGTAAGAAAAATTATCGACTCATTATAAGATAACACATATACGCGGTGTTGAAAGAATAGGTAAACAGACGGCTACCTGTAGATCCAACGAAGGTACTGGATCGATAACATTTGGCACGACACTACTTGTAACCCCATGTACACAGAGAAAGTCAAGACCAAAGGAACCAAACATACGGGTCATCACCCTAAAGACCCAGTATACCGTCAAGATAAAGGTCAAAAAATTCCTTACAGTCCCTGAAGAATTCCGTGAATTCCTTTTACTTTTCACTTTCTTTCCCTTCAGTAAGTCAGCACAGGTTGAGAAACGCTGGAGTACCTGACATCGGATGGTCCGAAGAAACAGGTACCCTAAAAGGTCCGTTCTCATACCTCACCCAACAGTAAAGGAAGAGGTCTCCTAGAAGGGTTGAGTCCCTAGTTTGGGTCCAGAGGGGGTAACGTCCGTTTACAAAATGGGAGACTTGGTGGTCCCTTCGGGGTTCACTTTTCGACCATTGATTAAGGAAAGTGTTACTCGAGGACCTTCTACTTCTGGAAAACCTGGTACCCAACATTGGACCTCTAAAACAGGTAATCTTTTCCATAGTTTATGTTCTAAGAAACGACGACGAAACCTTTCCCGGGATAGTCCATAATAATTTATTGTAGACACAGCATTTCGACTTTCCTCATTTAGGACCCAAGGATAGAGCGTAAAAAGTTTTTCTCGAAGACGAGGATGTACCTGACACTGAGGATAAAGACTGTGGAACAGAAACCGATTCTGTTCGACCTAACTCTGCAGTGATTGTTGTCGTCTATCGATTGGGTTCTCAGGTCTGGTCGGGACAACCTGAGTAGATGATCAAGTTAACTTGACAAATGGTCGACAGACAGAGAGACAGTTGTGACTCATAATAACAAAATGGAGATCGATAGGAAAACGGGGTCACAAATCCTACCTTTCTTTTATGAAATCAGTTCAACAGTGTTTCATATCTATAACCCCCAGTAAATTGGTTGACAGCCTAAACAGTGGTTTAAGGAGTCAGTTATGTTCTGACTATGTTCGGGGAGTATTAAGGACAGTGACTTGAAAGTCTATAAGGATTACAATAGTGAATGAACCTAGGCAGAGGGAGACCGAATGGGAAAGTCCAAGTTTAAGGGGTCGGATAGTTACACAGGTAGGGGATAGACTATGATAGGAACCGGGAATCTCTAACTTGTACTGAATCGGATCCTGGGAAAACGAGGTAGGGAATTGTTTACAGAACTTCTCTCTTTCGTTCATTGAACACTGTCGTTAAGGGATACAGGTTATGGTATGTCTACCGAGAACCTTTCAGACGTTCTCTTCACTGGGTACCAAATTTCTGTACAATCGTTTTAAAGGTTAACTACTCAGGTAGTTACTCTCGAGAGAACCCTCCTACTGAAATCGAGGGAGTCCAAAACAGAAGTGTACACCGCAACCTTAACTGTCCGGACAGGTACTTACCGTGTATTTATAGAATTCTCGACCGTCAATATTCCAGATACGAATAACCCTACAATACAGATATATTTTCACTGTCGACCTGACGTAAAGAGAGAGGAAATTCCTTAGTTCTCTGGGCACAATAGTCATGTGGTTCTATGGACCATCGTTTCAGAGAACTCTGAGAACTAGGGATCCCGTCCTCATATTTATTTCTCTCTATATCAACATGTAGATAGTCGATGGTAACCGGTCGGTTTCTCAGAGGTTTGTCATATTATAGGAAATTAGGGAATTGAGTCAACATGACCTATTATGTTAAAGGAAGGTAAAAGAAAAGTAAAAACTACAAAAACAAATAAACCGGTACGACGAAAGTTCTGGAATCAAGGGTCTCGTCCCTACTCTGGGTACGGGGACATGACCTTCGAGTCTCAGGATTGGTGACCTGGTGGTCCCTTAAGGGATGGAAAGTAAAGGATGACCGATTTATTCCACACGATAAATAGTGAGTGGGACGAACGACGTGAATATATTTATGGAGACGTGTTCATATCTACCAGGATCTATTTCAGGGGTCTTCTGTTTTACCAATATTCTGAAATTTTTTTCTTTCTTTCTTTCTTTCTTTTCTCTAGGAAAATTACTAGACAAATCAACCGAGGGAAGTCCTGATCCATAAAAAAAGTGAGTCAAAATGTCTACTAATAGCAAAAGTAAAATACATAATAGGAAAGTTCGATGAGTACCGCACGTAGTGACGTACGAAATTAAGTTGAAGATTTTCATGTGCATGTTACAAACACGTTGTTTAGTCATACTGACTATTGTGCACATCGGATATTTTACAAAGGGATAGTGGTATATGGGCACAGTCGGTGAGGATAATTTTACTGACGGCTGTTGAGGTTCGAAGAAATGGATTATCAGTCGGTATAGGTGAAGTTGCTCTCCGTGTCTTGTCTCCTTCTGAATGCAACTACTTTTTAATTAGTTATCAGCTAGATTTCCTCTTTATCTACTAAAAGAAACTCGGTTGGACTCTTAGTGTTGGGATCTTTATCAGAAAGTCTTTCGAGATTCGTGTCTTCAGTTTCCGTGTCAGTATATATACTCTGTTTCCTAGTACATAGTTTTACTGTGTGACTGTAAAATGTATTTCAAGTGGTTTCTATGTATCAGGTCTAGATGTGTATCCTTCGTCGACGCCCAATGTTTTAATCCTTTCTTCTTTCAATATTAGATTCCTAATGTAACGACCGTAGTTTTCTTCCCCCTTTTTTGCAACTAGAAATACCAACTCGTCTGTAACGACGGAAACCCCTCCAGACCAATTACATATTCCGTCCGCGTGTGACGAGTGATCCTTCCGGGTTATGTCCGTCCGTCGTACAATACGAATTTAAAATAGAAGAGAATTTTGAATTCTAGAGGAGGTGTCGTTAAAACGGAGGGAGAGAGGGACGGTGGCGTGGTGGGGGTGGGGGCGTGGTGAAGGGTTCTACTTGTCAGTGACCTCGTGGGTCTTTTCAGTGCGGGGGACTACCGGTGTCGAGAAAGAGGGTGTCACCCTCTACCGTTATGACGAGACGTCTATTTTCCGGTCCAGGCACCTTGGGTGCTCCCACGTAGGTAGGACCTTTCCGTCACGGACCGCGACTGACCGGGACTGTAACCCCCACCACACCCCCCGCGAGGACCACATACACGTGGGGTTCTCTCCCGAAACGTCCCTTCTCCTTCCGGAACACAGGTAGTAAATTATGTTGAGACCAGACCTCTTATACGCATTCTCATTCTTCTAAGGACAAGTGTATCCTTATTATTTAGTCGGTAAGTACCTTCCTTACGACTAGTTTGTGGATCATAGTGTTATTGTCCTACCGTCACCTCCAGTGACCTGAGAGTAAGTCGTTCGGTCTAGGGGTGCGGGTTCCACCCTGGACGTCTCGTGGCTTACCCGCGGTCGACTTATGCACGTCGGAGCACGTCAGATGTGGACATGTCTCGGCGAGACTATGTGTCCACGCGGGGAGATGAGATCCTGGCACCCTTGCATAAACGTTGACTTTTCAAACCTCTGGTGGTTGTCAATAGAAAAAACAAAGTAGTTTTAAAATAATTGTTTTGGTCTCAAGCCCCTCCGTGCCCACTCGTCTGAGGTGTCAGGGTGGGTCCGTGTCTCTTGCCTCTCTACACTTTAAGGCTACGGGAGACCATTCCCGTCTGTCCGTCAGTCTGCCACCTGCCTACCCGTGTCCCTGAGCCCCTGGCAGCCTCTTTGTACTTACCGTCTGGTCTGTTTGCCCCCAGGTCCCGGCCCGGGCGGGCGTCGCGTCCCTCTCTCCTGCACACCCGGCGGCTCCGAGTCGCGAGCCGCAAACTGGCGTCCAGTCACCACTCGCCCAGCACGACCTACCAAACCACGTCGTAGTCCCGGTCATTCGGGCGGGCCAACCAGTACCGACACGCTTGCAACGCGAGGACGAGTTTGTCGAGCAGGTCGAACATGGTGACGCACCCCTCGTCTTCGGAATTCTTCGCCGAGACCTCGGGGCGAGGTGGGCTGGCGCCGGCGTAGGTGTAGCCGTAGGCGTGTAGGTGCCAGTCCCGGATCGTGCGCCAGTCCTGGATGGTGCGCGTGTGCGAGGTCCAGGTGGAGCCGCGCGGCGTCGAAGAGGGTCGTCATCACGGCCAACGTGACCGCGAACCCGTCCGCCGTCTTCAGTGGGCACTCGAGTTTTTGTAGGGAATGCTCCCCCGTGGGCGTATGGAGCAGTCGACCGTGGACGTCCCTCCGGCCCCACCCACCCCCTTCAACGTTCAAGCCTCCTCTCACCCTTCCTTGGTTCTCCGCCCGTCTCCCATCTCTCCTTACGTTCCTTCCCCACGGGGTCTTTTCTCTGCCTACTGCCACTCCTCCGGCCCGTCGCCTTCCCCGTTTGTACCCGCCTCCTTCCCTCGCCCCTACCCTTTCGGAATGAAACCCCAGGGCACTCACGAGCCCCGTATCGTGGACCTCGGCGAATGTCATGCAGAACGAGACTCCCAACATCTGTAGTGTCTTCTCGGCACACCGGGACCCCCACACCTCGCCTCCCGCACCTTCTCCTCCTGTCGTCGCGGGGGCGGACGTGGCCGCCGCCGGTGACTGGGGCGGCATTGGGGCGCGAGTGGGGCGTGCGCGGGTGTGAGTGGGGAGCTACGCCCACCCCATGTACCTGGGTTTCCTGCAGACCGAGAGCATGACCTCCCCGCTCGTGTTTGCTCCCTTGACACCCACACGCGACGCCCGGGAGCGGTCTGCCGGGTGGACGGGGGGTGCCTGGGGTGCTACAGGGGTGTGGCAGGTGGGGGAACCCGGCTGTGGGACTGGAACCGCATCGTCGCGAGGTACACCGCGTTCCGTTGCGCACCCAACTACCCCACGGGCGTCCTCTGCGTCTTCTAGACGTCCAGGCACAGCAGTGACAGCGGGAGCAACGAGACGTGCCCACCTCCCCTGGTACTCCGGCCTGTCCCGGTCCGTGCGCCGAGGCGCGGCCCGACGGCGACGGCGCCGGGAGTGGAGGAGCAGGAGCGCGTGGCGGACGACGAACCGCGCGTCCTACTACCGGAGCTCGAGCACCTTCGCCGCGAGGTAGAGGACCTCCGCCCACGCGCGCGAGACGACGAGGGCCGCCTACGCGAGCTCGTCGAAGAACGGCACGAGGAGCCGCTACGTGCCCGAGACGACGGTGACGACCTACGCGACGCCCTCCTAGAGCATCTACGCCGACGTCCCTGCACCCCTTAAGCCACGCGTCCCCTCCTTCGGTCGTTCCTCCGCCCATTCGGCCCACGAGGTTACGTCCTACCTTCCCCTGAGTTCCCACTTTCCCACGCATTGGTCCCCTTACTTGCCCGTCTGTCTCCTACCCACGGACTCGTCCACCTGCCTGTCCACCCACGAACCAACTGACTTGCCACCGGTGTACTGGCTGACCCCCGAGGCCAGTACGGGATGGCACAGGAGGGGCTGTGGGGGTTTTACTGAGTGAACCGGCGGTCGAAGTACGGCGTCAGCAGCCTCGTTATGAACCTCGGCCCGACCCGCCGCGCGTGCGTTGGTCCGGGGTCCGTGACGCCGTCGCTGCGCCCCAGGAACCGCAGTCGGGCGAGACCCACAAAGGTAAACAGGAACACGAAGACGAAGACAGCTACCGCGAACATAGAAAGCAGGAAGACACCCTGCTGTGCGCACCCCAGTCCCGTCCCGACTTCCGCAGAGACCTGGGGACTGTCGGGGCCACGGGGTCGGGCAGTCCGGGGCTGGAAAGGGAGGGGTGTGGGTGACGTGGGACAGTGGAAGAAGAGTCTGAAGAAGAGGGCGGCGAAGTGCACGAAGTGAAAGTGGCGGGAGAAGGCGTCGCGACCCAGGTCCATGACCCTGAGGAGGCGCAGCGAGTAGGTCCCGACGGTCACTCCGTTTGCGACTAACAGGACACGAGGACCACTGGAGGGGTGCTGGATGAGTCAGGGGTGTAGTTGGAAGGTATGGGAGACGGAGGAGAGAGGAGTAATGCCTATGAGAGACGAAGACATTGGAGATGAACTACGCTTCTTGACTGAGCAAACTTTTCTGGGACTACGACCCTTTCTAACTTCCGTCCTCCTCTTCCCTTGCTGTCTTCTACTCTACCAACCTACCGTATTGCTGAGCTACCTGTACTCAAACTCATTTGAGTCCCTCAACCGCTACCTGTCCCTTCGGACCGCAAAACGTCAAGTACCCCAACGTTTCTCAGTCTGCACTGACTTGCTGACTTGACTTGAGTTGACCCGACTGGGAAGGTGGTACCCTGCGAGACGGACGAGTGGTCCGACACCAGTAGCTTCCGGGGACGTGTCTTCAGGACCATGTCAAGTCTCAGGTCACCCTCCAGGAGTAGGCTCTCACCGAGCCCACAACGGCATCGGAGGCCACCGAGGAACTGACGGCGTCTACGGTGACGGGGGAGCAGGAGAGCCTCCGCGGGGTCGAAGACGCTGCCGACACCGACGCCGACCCACCCGTCCCCGGCCGCTCCGGAACCGTCCCTGAGACTCCCGCAGTGGCCGCTCTCGACGCCCCGTCTTAGAGTCCTGACCGGGACTGGCGGGCCGGGCGTACGGGGCGGGCGGGACCCCCCGACCTGAGTGGCTCCTTCCCTTCATGAACATGCTAAGGACACGGCCGTCCTCCTTCCGGGTCCAGTCGGGGTCCACCTCCCTCCCCCCGGGACGGGAGCGGGACGGTTCACGGACTGGGGTGGGTGGTCGGAACGGAGTGGAGGGGTCTGTGTGGTCGGACGGGTGTCGAGTAGTCGTCCTGTGTAAGTCGGGACAGGGTCGGTCCGGGCTGGTGGATCTTTACGGACCGGGATGGGACAGGTGGACCTCGACCTCCAAGGGGACGGTCGAGCCGTGTAGACCAGTGTGGGGCGAGTAAACCTGTCCTGTCCGACGAGCGGTGGACAGACTTACGCCAATCTGGGGTGGGGCGGATCGAAGGCCGCCGAGAAGGACCTGTGCGACCTGGGGGTGGACTGGAGCGGGTCGAGACGGGTACGAGTGGGCCCGGGCTTCGACCGTGACTGCGTCGGCCGTGAAGACGGCCTAGAACAACCCCGGGGGTTTGAAGAAGTACAGAGACGTCTTCAGTGTCACTGGTGTCAGGAGGCACGCGGCCGTCCGGAGTGTGAGCGGTGTGTACGCCCGACTAGCAAACTGGACGACGACGACGACGACGACGACGACGACGACGACGACGACCACTACGACTGCCTCCCCGGGTCTTGTCTTGAGTCCCTGGTTCGTCCCGGAGGGTCCCCTCGGGGAGTGACTAGGGTCGGTAGTGACGGTGAGTGGACCGACCCGCACCGGTGGTCCCCGACACCTCTCCTAAACACCCCGCTTCGTCTAGGGGCTCGTTCGTACCAGGGTTGGGGACAGGGACGGGGACGGGACGCGACGTCCAGGCCTAGGCCCCGTCCGGAGAACGCGGGAGGTGGGAGTAGGGCTCCGAGTGACGGCAGAGCGAGCCTCGACAGAGCGAGGGCGCTGAAGAATACGGCTATAGCCTAGAGGTCGAACCCCAGGAAGAGACACCCCGTCTCCCGTTCCGGTCACCCCCAACCAACCCCCCTGGACCTCCCCGGGGTCTTGAGAAAGAAGGAGGAGACCGGGTGGGTGTCCGACAGAGGGATGAGGTCCCGTCTCGACGGGGAAGATAGTGTCGAGTGTCCCGTGGTTGGGCGTCAGTGAGACGGGTGTCGGCGGGTAGGTGACGAGGGGTACTGGGTGGGAGGGTACTTCCGAGGAGAAGGAGGGAGCTTCGGGGTCGACGGACGGGGAGTGGAGCCGTGAGTGCTGTCATGGTGAGGGCCTACCGGAACCGGTAGAAGAGTCACTAGGCCTACGTCAGGGGCACTTTGGTAAGTAACGTCAACAGTGTGGGCGACACCTCCTGCCCCGCTCACTATCCTCTGCACTCCCCGCTCTGGGTGGCCGGAGTGGGGTGGATCGGTCCACAGGCAGGGCGGGCGGAGAGGGCCCGAGTGTAGTACTTCGTCAACTACAGACCAAACGCCGTCTACGTCATCTACCCGCGTAAGAGGGGCAAGAGCCTGAACGACAGGAGGGGCCGCAGACCTCCGAGACCTAGACTTCGCAGCGGGAGGACACCCTGGGCGGGGGGTAGTACCGTGGAGTAGGCTGATCATGTCGGGGTAGTGTCGAGTGGTGTGTAGAGTCCAGAGGGTCACGTCTGAGGGGTGGTACCGAGGAGTAATTTAGAGAGGCAGCACCAGGGGTATCTGGTGAGGGGTAGCGAGTGGGCACTGTAGAGGAAATAGCCGAATAAGTGAGAACAGAGTCTGAAAGGTTAGTGAATGGGGTGACTGTGGGGTAGTGATCCGTGGGTGAGTATATTACCGAGCGACGTTTGTGGGGCGGTGAGCGGTGTAAAACGAGGACAGTACCGAGACGTACCCGGGGGGTAGTGTCCGAGAGTATCCATGGTGAAATAAGTAAGCCGTCTGAAGGGTGGTGCCACGGGAAGTCCAAGACCTCACTAGTTGAAGTGGCCGCCGGGGCGGGGGGACCTAGGGACTATGCCTGAGTAGTGCCGAGGGAGGTCTGACGGGGTTGTGTTGAGAAGCTTTTGGAGGGGTGGTGAGACGTGTTTCTTAGGGGGTAGCCCTGGGACTTCCGTGACGGTAGTCCCTAGGGGCGATTTGAAGGTAATGTCTGGGGGTACTACCGAGTAGTCTCTTGAGGGGCTACCAAGGGGGTGCTCGTTTTTAAGCCTGGTAGTCTGGGGGCAGTAAGGTGGGTCCCTGGGCCCAATTCCGAGTGTTGTCTGGGAGGGGGAGGGGGTAAGACGGGTGTCAGGGACCAATACCTAGTGGTGTCTGGGGGTGCTCGGACGGTTACCTGAGGTGGTAAAGGATGGAGTGACTGGAGATTGGCGGCTGAGGGAGGACCCTGGCGCGTGAATGGTAGAGAACCGAGGGCTGCGTGGGCAAGCGCTTGGGGCGGTCACTGGGCGCTTGGACGTGTCTGGTGAGCCGCCGCAGGCGCCGGCAACGTTTCCGCGGGTGTTCGTGAAGGCGAAAAGGACCACGGAGGGTCCGTGGTATGAGGATGACGCGTCCGGGTCACGCAGCCAAGGCGCTGTGCGTTCAACCACAGAGGGCCGATCTCGAGACTGACAGAGGCTCCACGGAGGTAGAACTGATGTCTGTGGCATGCCGTCGGCTCGAGCACACGAGAGTTCACAAGAGCCCTTTGTCCCGCCGCGGATATCAAGTCGAAATGGTTCCCGCGGCGGTAGAACAACCGACCCGATCAGGCATGTCAGTGATGGACATGCCGGCGATACAAATCCGTTATACCAGCGCGGATGACGCGCTGAAGGTACGACTGCGGCGGTAAAACCTTACCATGCGAGTCATCGTCGCAGGATTAGCCGGTGGGTCTCCCGCGGCGGTAGAACGGCCACCTAAGACCGCGGCCATCGACCATAACGGATCTACAGACATCCCTTCCCCTAGGAGAAACCTAATCACAAGGATTTTATCATCGATTCACAAGGATTCTATCGAGAAAGGTGAGAAGTCAGCAAAAAGGAAAGGCGCAGATGATTACCTGCAGGCATATGACACACGGAATACGACCCTTCCTTTCGTCAGGGAAGCAATACGCAGGGTGTAATGGAGACTGTCCATTAAAAACGGATAATCCCCGTCCCCTTCGGGTCAGTCCGAATATAGAGTAAACCGGATTTGAAATACATTTTGACCTTGTCGGACTAAATACTAGACAGTTCATGTGCAACACCCCTTCCGTTACCGTGGGGTGAGGTCATGAGAACGGACCTTTTAGGGTACCCGCCTCCTGGGACCATCCGACATCAGGTACCCCAGGAACTCCCAGCCTGTGCTAACTCGCTGAAGTGAAAGTGAAAAGTGAAAGTACGTCACCTCTTCCTTTACCGTTGGGTGAGGTCACAAGAACGGACCTCTTAGGGTCCCTGGCCCCTCGGACCACCCGACGGCAGGTACCCCAGCGTGTCTCAGCCTGTGCTGACTTCGCTGAATCGTCATCGTCGTTCATGTGCAACATGTAAACACGATTGGTGACGATAATTTCTTACGGGCGAAAGGCTGTCCCTCTTTGCGGAGGGAAAACACCAATTCGTTTGGACGAAAGAGGTCATTAACAATTGAATGTCCTCAAAGGGTAGAAAAAGATGAATCTTAGATAGGGGATTCCCCCTAATTGATGAATTAGTGGATAAAACAGGGAAGTAAGAAAGAATAATAAGGACACTGTGGTTACCGTCATGAAGAACCTCCTATTCCAAGGACAGGGTGTACGGTTCCAGTACGAGTGAGTGATACACAGACGATCAAACATTGATGTGTAGCGACAACTTTGGAGCTTCCTTACATGGAAACGGTACAAACTACATAATTATACAAGAAAAAAGACTACGACATAGTCAAGTCTAGTCAAGTCAAGTCAAGTTAGTCAACACAGTCTGAATCCCGCTGGGGTACTTAACGTCGTACGATCCGGAAGGACAGGTAGTGGTTGAGGGTCTCAAGTGGGTTTGAGTACAGGCAGCTCAGCCACTACGGTAGGTCGGTAGAGTAGGAGACAGTAGGGGAAGAGGAGAACGGGGGTAGGGAGGGTCGTAGTCTCAGAAAAGGTTACTCAGTTTAGAAGTGTACTCCACCGGTTTCATAACCTCAAAGTCGGAGTCGTAGTCAGGAAGGTTTTTTGTGGGTCCTGACTAGAGGAAGTCTTACCTGACCGACCTAGAGGAACGTCAGGTTCCCTGGGAGTTCTCAGAAGAGGTTGTGGTGTCAAGTTTTCGTAGTTAAGAAGCCGTGAGTCGAAAGAAGTGTCAGGTTGAGAGTGTAGGTATGTACTGGTGACCTTTTTGGCATCGGAACTGATCTGTCTGGAAACAGCCGTTTCCTTACAGAGACGAAAAGTTATACGATAGATCCAACCAGTATTGAAAGGAAGGTTCCTTATTCGCAGAAAATTAAAGTACCGACGTCAGTGGTAGACGTCACTAAAACCTCCGGGGGGGTTTTATTTCAGACTGTGACAAAGGTGACAAGGGGGTAGATAAAGGGTACTTCACTACCCTGGCCTACGGTACTAGAAGCAAAAGACTTACAACTCGAAATTCGGTTGAAAAAGTGAGAGGAGAAAGTGAAAGTAGTTCTCCGAAAAATCAAGGAGAAGTGAAAGACGGTATTCCCACCACAGTAGACACATAGAGTCCAATAACTATAAAGAGGACCATTAGAACTAAGGTCAAACACTAAGAAGGTTGGGTCGCAAAGAGTACTACATGAGACGTATATTCAATTTATTCTCCCACTGTTATATGTCGGAACTGCATGAGGAAAGGGATAAACCTTGGTCAGACAATAAGGTACAGGTCAAGATCGACAACGAAGGACTGGACGAATATCCAAAGAGTTCTCCGTACAGTCCACCAGACCATAAGGGTAGAGAAAGTCTTAAAAGGTGTCAAATAACACTAGGTGTGTCAGTTTTCGAAACCGTATCAGTTATTTCGTCTTTATCTACAAAAAGACCTTGAGAGAACGAAAAAGGTACTGGGTCGTCTACAACCGTTAAACTAGAGACCAAAGAAACGGAAAAGATTTTGGTCGAACTTGTAGACCTTCAAGTGCCAAGTGCACAACGACTTCGGACCGAACCTCTTAAAACTCGTAATGAAATGATCGTACACTCTACTCACGTTAACACACCATCAAACTCGTAAGAAACCGTAACGGAATCCCTAACGTTACTTTTGACTGGAAAAAGTCAAGGCACCGGTGATGACTCAAAAGGCTTAAACGACCGTATAACTCACGTCGTGAAAGTGTCGTAGTAGAAGGTCCTAAACTTTTTCGAGATGACCTTAAGGTAGTGGAGGTGATAGAAACAAGCATTACTACGAAAGATTCCCGGTGAACTGAAGTGCAAGGTCCTACAGACCGAGAACTCACTAGTGTGGCAACACTAATAGAACCAGAACTTCTAGAAAAAACATGTCAATAAGACACTACGACATATTTTGATAACTTTTAATACGAAGAGATCTCACGAAAGAAGGAACCACCTCCGACGTGAGGACCCGGTCAGGAGTCGAACCAAGTTTACTTTGAGAGAAGAGAAGAAATTATATATAACAAATAACTAATAGACACAACTATGGAGGGTGGTGACAAACGTCGACAGTGAGGAGGGTCGTCACGGAATCGGTCCGGATGGACTACTAAGTCGGAGACCCGGAGATGTTCTCGTGAGTAGGTAGTCTTGATCCGTTGTTGACTTCCGGTACGTACTATCACTGGACTGGTAGAGACCACTCTTACCGACCTTGGTTTCATCTAAAAATTTAGTCGTTGGTGGTCGAAGTAGTTCAGAAGGGAACTCGTCTGTGTTACCCAGACAGTAAACCCAATAAATCGGTTATTTGTGTAGTTCTTGAAGGAACAGTGTTCATTATTTATTATTTCGTCTCCGTAAATAATAAACAATGAACACTGTTCCTTTGTTCCTCTATCAAGAGTTTCGTGACACAGGGACCCCCACAAAATTCAATTCGCTGTTCTCCGTACTAGTAATATTACTTTGTTTCCAATGAGATCAAACGGGTTTTGACGTTCATTCATCCGTGAACCAATGAACGAGAGTGACATCATAGAACAACTGACCTTATGTGACATTGGAAAACCATTGTAGACCACCGACGTGGAAAGACGTTTTGTTTTGAGTGAAACCAAATTTGGGTAGGATAGGGACGACGAGGGATCGATTGTGGGTGGTGGTCTCACAGTCAAGAACCGCTACAGGTGAACCCAAGAGAACAAAGTATTCATAAGTGAAAAGAGGGGGTATTTAAATTAAAATTTCAAAAAATTTTTAAATATAATACATACTGTTTTTTTAGGAGACTGACCTCTCGGTCTCAAAGGAGTCCCATTACGAGATTGCACCCGGTGGGACTTTTAGTTTATTCTATGTTTCATAGTCATGTCGGGGAGGTACGGGGTGTGTGTATGTGTGTGACTTTCCCCTCCAACACCAGTAATATTTACAGGAGTACAGGTGTAAGTTTCGGTCTTACTGAAATAAGTAAAGGTCAAATTTTTATGCCCTAATATTAAGTCTAAATTTAATTTAGATTAACATACGTACGTACTGTCTCCTACTCCACCAACCTACCGTAGTGGTTGAGTTACCTGAACTCAAACCCATTTGAGGTCCTCAACCACTACCTGTCCCTCCGGACCGTACGATGCCAGGTGTCCCAGCGTTTCTCAGCCTGTGCTGACTCGTTGACTTGACTTGACTTGACTTCACTTACAAGTCAGTGAAGTCAACACAGGTTGAGACACTAGGATACCTGACATCGGGCGGTGTGTGGAGACAGGTATCCTGAGATCCGTTCCTCACCTAACGGTACAGGAGGAGGTCCCCTAGAAGGGTTGGGTCCCTAACTTGGATACAGAGGACACAAAGGACGTAATGTCCGACAAAGAAATGGGTGACTCATTGGACTCTTCAGGATTTAAACTAATGAGTTCGATTTAAATTAAATTGTATTAACTTGAACCTAAATAAGTACGTCCGTTAAACGAAATTTTATTAAATTATAATTAAATTACATACTTTAAGTCACAGAATGTATAAATTAAAGTTAAATTAAAATCAAGTTAAATAATATACTATAAAATAAATTATACCAAATTAAATTAAAATGTACAAATTTAAAATTAAGTTTAAGTGTAATTGAGTAATTTGTTTAAATTATAGTAACTCACTTGATTTAAATATCAGTTAAGATATAAAAACTTCATATAAAATAATTTTATAAATAAATTAATATTTAATTTATAAATAAATTTATACTAAATTAAATTAATTATTTGTGTCACTTTTTTGTCTTTAGTGGGGGTACTACTTACTTATTTCTCGGTAGTCATGTCTAGGTTGTCTGTGATTACTCTCTTATAAGTGAGCAGATATGGTGAATTAACCTCTTCTTTTACCGTTAGGTGAGGTCATGATAACGGACCTTTTAGGGTACCTGTCTCCTCGAACCATCCGATGTCAGGTACCCCAGCGTTTCTCAGCCTGTGTTGACTCGTTGAAGTGAAAGTATGGTTGAATTATATAGACTGTTGAATCTATTTTACCTGTTTAAAGAACAGAAATCGTTCTGTTAAATGGTTTGATTGTTTACTTCTTTATCTTTTATACTCATCGGTATAACTATATTTTAATAAACTTAAATACTAATTTCTGGTAGGGTGTTTCTTTCGAAGTTCAGGTCTAATCAAGTGGTCGTTTAACACGGTTTATAACTTCCACATTTTATCATTAGGATTTATTTGAAAAACTCTTTTGTCTTCTCCTTCCTTATGAGGGGTTAAGGAAAACCCTTAGTAAAGAGACTGTGGTTTGATCTTTATCTGTAATGTTCTTTTTTATTATCTGTTTATATGGGGTACTTGTATTTACGACGTTCTAAACTCTTTACCACAGGTTCTTTGGTGGAAATAAAGACTTTAGTAACGTCCCAAATTCCCAATAGGTTGTACCCGAGCTATTTCCTGTCTTTACCATACCTGGATTGTCTTCGTCTTCTATAATTCTTCTCCACCGTTCTTATGTGCCTTCTTGACATGTTTTTTCTAGAAATGCTAGGTCTATTAGTACTGTAACACTAGTGATTAGATCTCGGTCTGTAGAACCTTACACTTCAGTTCACCCGGAATCTTTCGTAGTGATGCTTGTTTCGATCACCTCCACTACCTTAAGGTCAACTCGACAAAGTTTAGGACTTTCTACTACGACACTTTCACGACTTGAGTTATACGGTCGTTCAAACCTTTTGAGTCGTCACCGGTGTCCTGACCTTTTCCAGTCAAAAGTAAGGTTAAGGTTTCTTTCCGTTACGGTTTCTTACGAGTTTGATGGCGTGTTAACGTGAGTAGAGTGTACGATCATTTCATTACGAGTTTTAAGAGGTTCAGTCTGAAGTCGTTATGCACCTCGCACTTCAAGGACTACAAGTTCGACCAAAATCTTTTCCGTCTCCTTGGTCTCTAGTTTAACGGTTGTAGGCGACCCAGTACCTTTTTCGTTCTCTCAAGGTCTTTTTGTAGATAAAGAGGAAATAACTGATACGGTTTCAGAAACTGACACACCTAGTGTTATTTGACACCTTTTAAGACTTTCTCTACCCTTATGGTCTGGTGGAGTGGACGGAGAACTCTTTAGACATACGTCCAGTCCTTCGTTGTCAATCTTGACCTGTACCTTGTTGTCTGACCAATGTTTATCCTTTTCCTCATGCAGTTCCGACATATAACAGTGGGACGAATAAAATGAATATACGTCTCATGTAGTACTCTTTGTGACCTGACCTTCTTTGTGTTCGACCTTAGTTCTAACGACCCTCTTTATAGTTATTGGACTCTATGTGTCTACTGTGGTGGGAATACCGTCTTTCACTTCTCCTTGATTTTTCGGAGAACTACTTTCACTTTCTCCTCTCACTTTTTCAACCGAATTTCGAGTTGTAAGTCTTTTGTTTCTAGTACCGTAGGCCACGGTAGTGAAGTACCCTTTATCTACCCCTTTGTCACCTTTGTCACAGTCTGAAAATAAAAAACCCCGAGGTTTTAGTGACATCTACCACTGACATCGGTACTTTAATTTTCTGCGAATGAGGAACGTTCTATTCAATACTGGTTGGATCTATCGTATAAGTTTTCGTCTCTGTAATGAAACGGCTGATTCCAGGTAGATCAGTTCCGATACCAAAAAGGACACCAGTACATACCTACACTCTCAACCTGACACTTCTTTCGACTCACGACTTCTTAACTACGAAAAGTTGACACCACAACCTCTTCTGAGAACTCCCAGGGAACCTGACGTTCCTCTAGGTTGGTCAGGTAAGACTTCTAGTTGGGACCCTAAAGAAACCTTCCTTACTACGATTTCGACTTCGAGGTCATGAAACCGGTGTAGTACGCTTCTCAACTGAGTAACCTTTTCTGAGACTACGACCCTCTCTAACCCCCGTCCTCCTCTTCCCCTGCTGGGTCCTAATCTACCGACCTACCGTAGTGCCTGAGCTACCTGCACTCAGACTTACTTGAGACCCTCTACCACTACCCGTCCCTCTGGACCGCACGACACTAAGTACCCCAGTGTTTCTCAGTCTGTGCTGACTCGCTGACTTGACTTGACTCGACTTCTGGTACAAATGAAGACTGTGGTTGACGTTTAGACCCCTAGGGATTGATCAAACGTTCTTCCTGAATGGTTTGAGTGACTTTCAACAATGTGGGTATCCATAGGTCCTTCTTCTATGTCTATTTCAGTAAGTATCCTATCTCAGGTCCTCTCAAAGTTTACGTCTCGGAGGTCAATAGGAGAGGGACTCCTTAGTACCTGTCCGAATCGACGAGGGTCCCTGTTATACGTACCTTAACGGTTGGTTTCGAGTGGACTCGAAACCGTAGGTTTTAGAAATGACACCAAGGTAATGTATCTGTGACAATTAACGGGTACACGGACTAGAGTCAAAAATTGGGGAATCCTCCAACTCTATTATGGTACACTGGGTTTCAGGAGTAGGATTTACTGTAACAATCTGAAACACTGTACCGGTCGGGGTTGGACTTAATGATATAACTGATAGTCAAGTCAGTCAAGTCAGTGAGTCAGTACAGACTGAGAAACGTTGGGGTACCTGACGTCGTGCGGTCCGGAGGGACAGGTAACGGTTGAGGGCCTCAAATGAGTTTGAGTACCGGTAACTCAGTCACTACGGTAGGTTGGTAGAGTAGGAGACAACAGGGGAAGAGGACGGAAATTAGAAAAGGTCTTAGTCCCAGAAAACTTTTCTTAGTCAAGAAGTATAGTGCACCGGTTTCATAACCTCAAAGTCGAAGTGGAAGGTCACTTATAAGTCCTGACTAAAGGAAATCCTACCTGACCAACCTAGAGGAACGTCAGGTTCCCTGAGAGTTCTTAGAAGAGGTTGTGATGTCAAGTTTTCGTAGTTAAGAAACTACAGGTCGAAAGAAATATGAGGTTGAGAATGTAAGTATGTACTGATGACCTTTTTGGTATCCAAAGTGATCTACCTGGATATAACTGATATTTCACTGATTTTATAGGGGTCCGTTTGTTTCTGTGAGGACACTCCTTATTGTGCTACCCCGAATCTATCACGGTGGGTTTCGGTTCATCCCTTCTTCCGTCTGGAGAGAAACAAATCAGTGATTCAGTACAACTGAGAAAACATTATAAACATTCTACATTATAATAAGGTAATGTATTTTCTCACTTCATGAGTATATGGTACGATATTGTACGTACTTAGAACTTTTGTGACGATTTATTTTCTTTGTGTGTGTTTTTCAGTGTATAATATTCTAAAGTAAATGTACTTTACAGATCTTTTTCGTTTAGACATCTTTGTATTTCATCTGTAGGAACAACACAAGGACGGGAACTCCCTTTCATAAGTCAGAAAATGGTCATTCATACTACACTCGATACCCGAAAAAACCTGAAAAATAGTGTTACTACTTCAAGGGATGATAAGAAAGACACAATTCACAAAGCAAAAAACTTAGTACTTTCCGATAACTTAAACAGTTCACGAAAAGTCACAGACATCTACTCCGATTATAAGATATTTATAACTAAATATTTCTACCTAAAAAAAATTACAATTCGGTGCGAACGCAGGGACCTTATGTGGGGTGAACTAGTAACACATACTAGGAAAATATACAACGACCTAAACTAAACGGTCATTAAATAACTCCTATAACGAAACATGAGTATTCTATAGCACCAGACGTCGAAATAAAAGGACACTATAAAAACAGACCAAAACCATAGTCCCATTACGATCGGAGATGGAGACTACTCAACCTTCACAATGAAGGAGAAGATGAAAAAAAAAAAATCCTCAAACACTTCCGAACTATAATTAATAAGAAATTTATAAACTATCTTAAGTGGTTACCTCAGTACACCCAACCGGAAACACCCTTCAAAATTTTAATGATTAAATTAGGAAAACGAACAGTATCCAGATGAGTCTAAAAGATAAAGACGATATCAGTATAAAACATTAAACACAGAAAGATCCTTGAACAGGTAAAGTACATTCAATAGATTAAATAACCGTCACTAAATGTGATAAATTTTTTTTTAGTAAATGAAGTCATTTCAGCCATAAAGTAAAAACTAAAATCATTAAACTTAGTTAGAAGACACAAAAAGGAAGACCAGTAAGATCGATTAAGTAGTAAATTTTTTAGAAAAGCCTCTGGATTGAGAAACAAAAAACTTAGAAATAATTAAACGTGAAATTAGAAATAATCACAAGGAAGACTAACGTCACCCAAATTAAAAGAAAGGAAATGGATAAATAAAATTCGACTTATTGATCCAACAAATAAACTCACACTCACTCACTCACTGCAGCGAGTCAGCACAGACTGAGACACTGGGGTACCTGACATCGGATGGTCCGAGAAGGTAGGAACCCTAAAAGGTCCGTTCTTATGACCTCACCTTACCTGAGATTTTTCTCTTTGATTCGTTCACTTGTTAGTTTTCAGTCAAAAGGTCGTTTCGTGTGCTATTCTATCCGTCATTACATCCTTAAGATCTTCGTATGGAGGTTGCCTATCTTTCGAGTCGGAGTACCAACTCACACCCTTATTTTCTAATATATACTAGAAAAATACACAAACTGTCCCCAACACAAGTTGACCATCTAGTTAAAACCCGTCCGGTTGTGTTGGGAATAGTTTGGGATAGTTTTTAGGATAGAATAAATAAACTTTTTAATTTGTTCGAATACCTTTAAATTCCTTAAGTCTTATCGGTTTCGTTAAAACTTACTTATTTTTTTAACAAACTGAGTGTTAAGGACGAATGGTCCCCGAAGGGACCACCGAGTCAACCATTTCTTAGACGGACGTTACTCCCTCTACCGGAAGTCGTGTCCCCCGGACCCAAGGTAGAGACTCAGACTTTCTAGGGGACCTCTTCCTTTACCATTAGGTGAGGTCCTAAGAAAGGAGTCTTCGGACCACCCGACGTCAGGTACCCTAGCTTTCTCAGGCTATACTGAATTCAAAAAGGGAAATGTTTGTGTCCTACAGTAGAAAGGAGAAGTATACTCAGGACTGACGTCCAGGTCGACCCGATCCGACCCGGATTCTTGACCTCCGCCGAACCTGTTTACAGACCTTAGATCCCGGGTTCAGTAATTGAGGGAAGGAAAAGGGGAAGGAGGAGGGCACAGGTCGAGGGACGGGAGGTTGAGGAGTCAACGGGCCCAGCGGTTCTCTCTCACAATACGGAAAGTGGAGGGGCACAGGGTCTTTCGGTCCTTCAACAAAAATGTAAAAGTCTCATGGCCCATGGAAGTCGTCGGCGGCGGAACCGTCCTACGGAGTTTAGCGTCTCTGATCACTCCTCACAAAGGTCTTCGCCGCAAGACCAACGGGGCCCGATGGGTGACGCGCCAAACGTGGACCGGCCTTTTCCCGTCGCACTGGTACCGTTGCATCCTGCGGCTTTGGTCGATGAAGAGAGCCAACTCCGAAGCTCTAAGAGATGAGGTGGAGAGACCTATAAAAGGTCAAAGACGAGCCTTCCGTTTGATACATCATACGGAAAGGAGAACCTTTTCAACTTCCGGTTTTATGTTGAGATTAAATATGTCGATCAACATAGAATATTACCCTTATTTCCCAACCAATGTACGGTAGACTAGGATTCTCACGTGTCAAGTCCGAAAGAATCGTGCAGCCCTTCTGAAAACACTAAAAACAATAAATAACATGACCGAATTTTACCCCCCTTCGTCCTCACGGGGAGGTCTAGTCCGTTTCCTCTCGCTCCAATGCCATCACCGGCACCGGGGAGGCGACGGAGGTCGTCGTCGGCGCCGGGGCGGGCGCGGCCCAGGGAAGACGACGGACGACGACGGCGCCGAAACCATAGCCGGCGTCCCCGGGGTTGGCCTCTGGGGCCCGTGAGGATCTCGAGGAGTAGGGCGGTTCCTCGGGACCTTCAGCTCAGGGCGCACTCCAGGCAGGCGGGAGACGTCAGCAGGTTGGAGCCTTGGGCAAGAACCCTCCCTCCCAAAAGTATTACCTTTAGGACGTAGGGAGCCGCTAGTCCCGCGCGGTCCTCGACCTCCCCGGAGTCGAGTCGTTGTTCTCCGGGCACGACAGGGTTTCGGTCCGTGAGGGGACCTCTCTGAAGCGGAATCGATGGGTGGCGGTCCCACTGAGAGTCGGCACGGGCCCCTGCCCCACCCCGAAGACGCGGAAGACCGGCCCAGACTTTTGACGACGGCCCGCCGGAAGTGAGGGCGCCCCTTTGGGCACAGCTGTACACCTCTTACATTGATTCGATGAGGACCCATAACGACGGAGGAGCACGTAAAACAAACCGGTTCGCCAAACGTCTCTGGAATTTGACTGTAGTCGGGGGAGTGTGTTCGTGCGTGGGCGATACCGGCGATGCC
The DNA here is from genome assembly GCA_006410555.1 of Capra ibex. NCBI lineage: Eukaryota > Metazoa > Chordata > Mammalia > Artiodactyla > Bovidae > Capra > Capra ibex. The sequence continues at coordinate 48,190,993 of SJYO01013871.1, forward strand.
TCAGTGTTCGTTTGTATTCAAGGACTTTACGGAAGTGGTTGTCGAGGACACTAGTTGTCAGAGAGGACGTAGGGTCGCGGACCTACGGAATACGTGGAGGAATCTATCTGGAAGACACCGAATGGTTTTGAGACCAGACTTACCTAGTGACCCTGGGATAGAATCCTTCGGGTTTCGTGAGGTGGGTCCCTGGGAATACTATTTCCGTAGGCCGGAGAGACGTGGCAGAACTGAACTTCTGGTGACCTCTCTCCTTCACATGGAAGAGGTCCTGGGCACTCATTATTCGAATAGATAAAATTAATGAGAACACCAGGACAACGGTGGTAGGACGAGGATATGAGGTGAACACACACACACACACAATCAGTAAGTCAGCACAGACTGAGAAACGTTGGGGTATCTGATATCGGGTGGTCCGAGGAGACAGGTACCCTAAGAGGTCCTTTCTTATGACCTCACCTAACGGTACGGGAAGAGGTCCCCTAGAAGGGTTGGGTCAGTAGAGGGTGTTACGCATGTAAGAAATGGAAAACTCGATGGGCCTTTCGGGATATGAGGTGAATTGTTTACAATTAAATTATTTCAGTGTTCTAACCACCGTATTCTGTCTTCGGGTGCCAGTTTGGTGAGAGAAGGAGGAGTTCCTGAGTCGGGAAATGGAGATGGATCCTTCTCGGTCTAGTGTCTCGGGACCAGGTCGGTCAAGTACAGGCCTCTGTCCTCCGCACTTCTCGTACGACGGACCCTTGACCCAGTGGGAGTCATTCGGTCCTTCACATAGTACCCGGGGACCCCTGGCACTGTGGTCCTCCTCGTCCTCAGACTCTTTTGGACGACGAAACCGTCCAACCCCAAACGTCGAGTAGTCCTCGTTCCCAGTGGACCTGTACAACGTCCTTCCCTCAAACGGGAGGTCCCGGGTCTGACCCGAGAACAGATTGTGGACCTTTACTTGACAGGTTCCTCTGTGTGCACGACTGGTTCGCTCTCTGAAATGACCTTTCCCCACGGGCCCTCCTTCCGCCCTCCCACTCCGTTGGGTCCTCCTAGCGAGACGGAACACCAAGTGTCAGAGTCCAAAATACCACTACTCTAATCAAAGCCCAACAGAGACCGGTTAGTAAGACTGAGTCCCAGGAAAGACCACCGTACGTGTAGAGAGTCCGTGTTATCTCAGATCAGTCTTCCAAAGACCCTCCAACCATCCTGTCCGCCTGACCACAGAGGACAGAGGAAAACTGGAAAGGACTTAATAAGGAGAACCACCACCGAACAATCAACGTATAAGGAATGGTCCTAGAGGACAGTATTTAGTGAGTACGTTTACCAATGACAATACGGACCGGTCCCACCCGTCAAAGTTAGGTACAAAGGGGATTGTCGGTCTCCTGGACTCTGACGACAGAGTCCATAGACTGACAAACAGTCGGACATAGGAGTAACGGAAACACCCAGGAGTCATGATCCTAGCTATCTCTTTAGAAAGGTCGTAGCCCTCTATACGACCTCCGGAAACACACTGTTAACAAGAGAGGGTCCGTACCGGAAAGTGTGGTGTTGACTTCATCTTCAGTAGTGGTGGTGAACGGTTTAACACCCAAAAAAAAAGGGATCATAACCCTATACTGAAACAAAAGAAGGACACAGGGGTTTAATGGCAAAGGAGGAGGACTACTAAATCCTTCTATTTTGGTTACAAACGTTAAAAGTTCTACGAATACCATCCGATGGTACAATACCGAGACAAAACACGATAAAATCTTTACCATTAACAGGGTCTTAAGAAAACCAAAGTTCGTATCCTCCCTTGACACACTTTTGTTTTGTTTGTTTGGTCGGGTGTTTAAGAACACAAAAACTTTAACAAAATTTATTAAAAAAGCACAAAATGGAATTATACCTGTCACAAAAACAAATGTAAAGTTTTTTGTTTACATGGATATTTTGTATATAAAACAAGAATTCACACAAACATTACAAATACTTAAATATTATATACACAAATGTAAGCGAGTAATATATTTCCTAAAAGGAAATATATTATATATTTTAATATATAATATACATATTATATATTTACATATTATATATTAAAATATAACATCCCTTTGGGNAATATATTTATATAATATATACTATAATATATTATAGTATATTATATATAATATAATATCGAAGGGGTCACCGAGTCTACCATACTTATATTTATATATATTGTTAAATATATTAGTAAATAAATAATAAATATACTAAAATTAATATATTATATATAAAATATTATATTATAATTATAATATTATGTATATAAATATTGTATAAATATATAATATATAATATAGTTAATATATAATATATTATATGTTAAAATATGTAATATGTATATTATATATTAAAATATATAATATGAATATAAGTATCCCCGAAGGGACTATCGAGTCAACCATTTCTTAGACGGATGTTACACTCTTTGGGGTCAAATTAAGGACCCAGTCCTTCCAGACGACCTCTTCCCTATCCGATGGGTGAGGTCATAAGAACCCGAAGGGAACACAGAGTCGACCATTTCTTGGACGGACGTTACGCGTTCTGGACCCAAACTAGGGACCCAACCCTTCTAGGGGACCTCTTCCTTTTCCGATGGGTGAGGTCACAAGACCGGATCTCTTAAGTCAGGTACCTCAACGTTTCCCAGTCGTCACTGAAAATCAAAGAAAGTTTACATAATACATTAGAAATACTTAAATGTTATACATATATAAACGAGTAATATATTTCCTAAAAAACTTTTTAGTGAACATTATAATGTTTCTTCTTACCGTTTATGTTTCCAATAACAAAACTAAAGTACTTACAAAAGGAAACTAAACTGTTTATACCCTCTTCTCCTAAACAAAGAGATGGTAATTCAACGGACGTCGCATAGTCAGAGTATTAGACTTCCAGGACTCAAGCTTGGAGTCTCCCCCGTTGTGTTTCGAGACCCGAAGGGTACACCACGATCCTCATTTCTTATACGGACGGTCACGTCCATGTCTGAGCTAAGGACCTAGTCCTTCTAGGAGACCTCTTCTTTTACCGTTGGGTAAGGTCATAAAAGAGGGGGTGTCTGTCTCTAGGACCGTCTGATGTCAGGTACCTCAGTATTTTGTCAACCTGTACTGAATCGTTGCTTTGTTGTTTAATGACTAAATGAAACGACATGTCGTCTTTAATTGTGTTGTAACATTCAATTGATAGTCAAGTCAAGTCAAGTCAGCGAGTCAGCACAGGCTGAGAAACGCTGGGGTACTTAACGTCGTGCGGTCCGGAGGGACAGGTAGTGGTAGCGGACCTCAAGTGAGTCTGAGTGCAGGTAGCTCAGGCACTACGGTAGGTCGGTAGAGTAGAAGCCAGCAGGGGACAAGGAGGACGGGGGGTTAGGGAGGGTCGTAGTCTCAGAAAAGGTTACTCAGTTGAGAAGCGTACTCCACCGGTTTCATGACCTCAAAGTCGAAATCGTAGTAAGGAAGGTTTCTTTAGGGTCCCGACTAGAGGAAGGCTTACCTGACCAACCTAAAGGAACGTCAGGTTCCCTGAGAGTTCTCAGAAGAGGTTGTGGTGTCAAGTTTTCGTAGTTAAGGAGCCGTGAGTTCGATTCTTTCAGATTAAGGAGACGGAACACGGGACCCCCTTCTTGATAAAGGGTTGGAAGTTTCAATAGAGTAGAGGAGAGACGAGACCTCCCTCACCAAGTACCTCCAATCATTAATCGAGGAGAAGTGAAAGACGGTATTCCCAGCACAGTAGACGTATAGACTCCAATAACTATAAAGAGGGCCGTTAGAACTAAGGTCGAACACAAAGAAGGTCAGGTCACAAAGAGTACTACATGAGACGTATATTCAATTTATTCTCCCACTGTTATATGTCGGAACTGCATGAGGAAAAGGATAAACATTGGTCAGACAACAAGGTACAGGTCAAGATTGACAACGAAGGACTGGACGTATGTCTAAAGAGTTCTCCGTCCACTCCACCAGACCATAAGGGTAGAGAAAGTCTTAAAAGGTGTCGAATAACACTAGGTGTGTCAGTTTCCGAAACCGTATCAGTTATTTCGTCTTTATCTACAAAAAGACCTTGAGAGAACGAAAAAGGTACTAGGTCGTCTACAACCGTTAAACTAGAGACCAAGGAGACGGAAAAGATTTTGGTCGAACTTGTAGTCCCTCAAGTGCCAAGTGTATAACGACTTCGGACCGAACCTCTTAAAACTCGTAATGAAATGATCGTACACTCTACTCACGTTAACGCACCATCAAACTCGTAAGAAACCGTAAGGGAAAGAAACCTTAACCTTACTTTTGACTGTAAAAGGTCAGGACACCGGTGACGACTCAAAAGGTTTGAACGACCGTATAACTCAAGTCGTGAAAGTGTCGTAGTAGAAAGTCCTAAACTTTGTCGAGTGGACCTTAAGGTAGTGGAGGTGATCGAAACAAGCATCACTACGAAAGATTCCGGGTGAACTGAAGTGTAAGGTTCTACAGACCGAGATCTAATCACTAGTGTAGTAGTGCTAATAGACCCAGCACTTCTAGAAAAAACATGTCAAGAAGACACATAAGAACGATGGAGAAGAATTATAGAAGACGAAGACAATCCAGGTCTGGTAAAGACAGGAATAGTTCGGGTAGAAACGTACTTTACAAGGGAACCATAGAGATTAAAAGAACTTCTCTAGAGATCAGAAAGGGTAAGACAACAAAAGGAGATAAAGAAACGTAACTAGCGACTTCTTCCGAAAGAATAGAGAAGAACGATAAGAGACCTTTAGACGTAAGTCTACAAATATAGAAAGGAAAAGAGGAAACGGAAAGTGGAGAGAAGAAAAGTGTCGATAAACATTCCGGAGGGGTCTGTCGGTAAAACGAAAAAACGTAAAGAAAAGGTACCTCTACCAGAACTAGGGACAGAGGACATGTTACAGTGCTTGGAGTAAGGTGTCAAGTAGTCCGTGAGATAGATAGTCTAGATCCGGGAATTTAGATAAAGAGTGAAGGTGACATATTAGTATTCCCTAAACTAAATCCAGTATGGACTTACCAGATCGTTAAAAGGGATGAAAGAAGTTAAACTCAGACTTAAACCATTATTCCTCAAGTACTAGACTCGGTGTCAGTCGAGGGCCAGAACAAAAACAACTGACATATCTCTAAAAGGTAGAAACCGACGTTTCTTATATTAGTTAGACTAAAACCACAACTGGTAGACCACTACAGGTACACATCTCAGAAGAGAACACAACAACCTTCAATTGATATGAGGTAATTTTTAATTAATTTTTTTCTTTTAGGGTTTCTTAAGTGTTTTTATTCGATACCTTAGATTATTTGTTAAATTGGTTTCAACCTTCTACACATCATGTTCTAGTTGAAAAATTACACTACTTCACGTAGGTAATTTTTCGGATCTCGATTGTAGTACGAATTTATCACTTACTGACCTACGAAAGGGGAATGCTGAACAACCCTTTCCGTCAGTTCACGTCGAAGAACGGGGAACGTCAACGTATTCTCACTGGAACCCAGACCTTATACAACGCTCGCTTTACTGTGTTTCTGTTTTGTGTGCTCTGTGTGTTCTCTGTCTGTTATGTGTGAGACCGGCCTCCTTGTCTTGACGCGTTTGTTAAACGCCAAATAATAATATTTCGGGGGATCCGTCTTAAGGTGTGACGTACTTATTCGGAAAAGTCATGTCACGTCCACGTATGTACAATAGCATGTCGTTCCCCTCACTTTAGGGACAGATGACGTCTCAGACAGGTTTCGGGAGAAAAGGAAGAATAGTGTTCTTCCCTTACGAGGGAGTAAACGTTCCCTGGTAATTTGAGTTCCGACACAGGTTTGAGAAACCGTCTTGTGGAGTAAACGTTCGTGCAAGTCGGGCTCGTCTCTCTGGGCAAACGTCCGTGTAGAGACGATGGGATAATTGGGAAGTAGAGGGGGAAAAAATAAACGAAAATATTTAACATCGTACCAGACCTAGAAGAGACGAAACTCGAAATCAACAAAGAGAAAGGTGGTGGCGACCTTCTGATCTTTTCGTTGTGTTGTATTTTCATTATATTTGTGTCACAAGGGTTTCCATTAGGGTTAATCACTCCTATGTACGGAATTGCCTAAATTCAATAAGTAAGGGAGAACTTCTGAAAAGTCGTTTAGTCTGGGGGCATTACAGTCCATTTCAGGACGATTTTCATCTGTTTTAAACAGCAAGGTCCAGGTATTAGAGGCATCACTCTAAAACTACGGGTCAGTTCCTAGCAAAATGAAATAGGGTAGGAAGTGAGTACAATTTACTATGTCCACAATATTTTTTGACTCTTCTTAAGGTTAGTGTAAAGTTGTGTGAAACACATCTATTTTGTCGGTTAACTAGAGGTTCGGTCCTTTGCCACACAACTTCTAACTCGTGTAGCCATCGTTCAACACGTAGGTTTAGAGCGACAACAACGGTATTGTTTACTCTCAGAAATACGGTCAGGGCTTGTTTTAGTTGACAAACTTAAGGAACCACATTGCGTTCTGGACGATGGCGGCGACAACGTCAATGACTGCGCTGACGATCTTAGCTTCGTTACTGGTGCGGTTCGTATGCAGCTCTAGCCACATCGTTTCAGACATGTCGCCAATGATCTACTCTTTGTCGTTTTCTTAGACTGGTGCCGGCTCAGTCTAAATATCCGTTGGTATGAAGACAGGCTCGAAATTGTTAATGATCGCTCTTTAACCTCAATTTCAGAGCAGAAAGTTTAAGAAGGGTGGTTCTGACTAAATGTGTAACTCAATCTAATGTTATCAGTGTACTGTGTCTGGGGTGTCATAGTAAGATCCAGGTTAAGGGTATATTGTTACGTTTCCCTATAAAATGTGTACGGTAACGCCTTATTCTAAATAAATGTACATTTAATTGTACCTTACCTGGGCTTCTCAGTGGTGACAGGTTTCATATCAAAGGACTGGTCTATCACTCTAATGGTCTTTGGCGGGTATCAAAGGTTTATAGAGGAACTTACACACCTATAGGAACGTTATCATTAACTCCTCGCTGTTCACGTTTAACGACGGTAAATTGGCAAAGTAATAGTAACGGGTAGTTTCACGATAAACGTACTACGGTGGATTCTCTAAATAAACTGGTAAAAAGATTCTTAACGGGTACTAAACCTGACGTTAGATGTTACTACCGGGGTCTTATTAAGTACTGAAATTTCCCAGCTACTGGAGCCGTTGCAAGGGTGAGGTTTCTAAGATTTCTTCCTTGTTTTTTCAATTGTCCTGTATCGCTGTACACAAAAGGTAATACTTACAGATAGTCAAGACAACTCCACAATTTAGGGGACCACCTTTGTTCGTGTCATTTTCATCGTTTTACCATTAATAATATGAAATGGGGGGTACATAATATACTTACTACTCTTACAAGGAACCACCTGTCTGTTTTCCCCACAGGAGGATATGTGTTTCCTTATGGAAGGTGACGTTACCAGCTTAATGATTATAATATAACACCAAATACTACTCTATCAACAAGATAAGGGGGCGTTCGACCGCCCCCTTTCTTCCGTCAGAGTAATCATGTATGGACATGAAGACCAAGGGGGGTCCTTTGACGAGAATGATTACCCCCTAATCCATATATACGGGTTATACATACTAATGAACGACTATGTCGCTAATGGACTGTACAGTAATGGCGGTAGTACCGTTCGTTTTCTAACCATCTTAAGTCTCCAACGGGGCGGAAGTAATTGCAAAAGAGACGAAGGACCCAGTTGGAGAAGTAAACTGGGGTACATCCTCCACAACGAAGGGAACATGCCTTTCATTTCGAAGAGACGCATCATTCGAGAAGCTTAAAAACTTGTTTCCCTAGTCGGTGACAGCTAAAACTAGTTAGAACGACCCCAGGTTTTGGACATTAATAATTGTCTTTACTTTCGTATGGGAGCAGGGTTTATATAATTACTACGACCCTAGGTTGGAAAGAGAAATAGAAATATGGTTTATCCGCATAAGTTCTAGAAGAATAGGAGAAGAAAGGGAACTTTTACGTTGAGACGACGACTATCTAAAGGGAACGAGGTTTGTAAGTTTTTTAAATCCCATTCATTCCAAGATAAGTCTTACAGAAATCCAAAGTATTTAGAGAGAACAAGGGGGAAAAAATAAAAAAGTTCTATTAGTACGTTCCATACTAATCGAGAAAGTTACTATCGAACGGGAACTGACAATATTCCTTATGGTTTTCATACTCAATATACCATAACTCTATTTTTCACTCGATTAAAACGCCTAACCATCCGTCCACGTAATAGTCAAAAGTTAAGTTAACCATTAGGGTATTGACGTTTTGTTCTATTGTTTACTCATTATTGTCGCAGTCGGAAAAGTCTTACATTACGTCACCGGGTAACTTTTACACACGTTCACAGATATCATACTACGTGTGTAAAAACAACAGGCTTTCTTCTTTACATTTAATGTAGGTAAACGGTATAGACTAAACGAACAACAGGAGAGTACAACTGTGGACCATCCCATTTACCGTTTCGTTTCCCACGTGTATACCTTGTTCTTGTTTGTTATAAAACTCGAACAAAAGCTCATTATCGTACTCTAAAAACATTGGGAAACCTCAACCATACGACATTCTCTACAAGAACAAAACGACGAAGATATCCTATTTCATTCCGTAGTTAACATCGTAAAGGCTTACTATTCCCAGGTCCTTCCCGTCTTACGTGTACCTACACTCATTTCTTTTAATTGAGACTTACGACGTTCTCGTTAACAACATGAACCATTTTGTTAAATAGTTATCGACAAAATTCCCAGTCACCTTCCCTCTGTACCCCTTCGACATCCGGTCTCTCTTGTCGTATAGCTCTTAGACTTTGTTACAATTATCCTTCAACCCCTTTTAGAACGTTTTGATTTATCTATCGCGTGTTACGTCGTCCGACATGTCTTCTTTTACTCACCCCCTCTTGGAACCTTGAAAGACCCCAGGTTATAGGTCGTCATAAAAACAAACGTAGACATTTTTATCACCCAGGGAATTGACCTTGTAGACTTTAACCCCTTACTCTATAGTATCGCAATAAGACCTCTTTTAGTTAGTTAAATCTACTACCTATTACTAATCTTTTGCTTGGTCCTATACTCCGTTCTCTTTAAACGGTCAAAAGTAATTTAACATTTGTAGTTCTATAAACTCGTCAACAATTGACTCATTGTTAGACCACACCGAGTGTAGGACTGTCAACATTTTATGCCACCGCTGGAAAGACATATTCCTTCCGATTAAATAGGTGTATACATCAGTTAAAAAAACTTTTTGACAATCCATTCTTTTGGGTAAGATAATTAGGAAAAAGAACTCGTTAATGTGGTCTACCTCTTATTCCCCATACTTTATCGTATTTGCTTTATCCAACTCTACGTACATTCATTCAGTTTTTCGGCAGTAAATCAGCGACGAGTTGTTTAACTTCAAGGACATTTCGGTTACCCCAATTCCAGGCCCCCGATAGGTCTCGACATAGAGGAAGATTTCATCTTTTGTTTACAGCATTAACTATTTATCCTTAGGGTTCATGCTCCGTATCGGTTAATTATAGAGGGTTATTGAAAACTTTTAGTAAATTCCAAAATTCTACCAGAGAAGATTAAACGTTGAAAACCCCGGAATAAGATACAACAAGGTTATAACAGGGATTTATACTTTATCCTTTCAGGAAAACTTAAAAAAGGCCCCGATAAACGTTTAACATATCAGAATTTCGGAGGACATGAAAATTTTTATTAAGTAGTGCAAGTCGTTATAATCCTCGACGATTATCCTCTAGTAGGTATATTACTATATCTTATATTAACCCCATATGAACTACCTCCCTAACATTTCTCGCTCGATGCTTAAGAACCGTATTCCATCCTGATAAATAGTAAGGAACACCATTCTGATAGGTAACTATTACGAATTGTCCGACTCGTACTAATTCTTGTCCTTGACATTTTCGTTTAAATAGAGATAGAACGTTAACATCCCCTTACCATTTTTTTGTTTTGTTTTGTTTTTTTTGTCTTTTTTTGTTTGTCAGAAATTCTAGATCGTGGTAATGCCCGGTTAAGACTCCTTATTCTCGACCTCTCCCCTCNGTCTTACGTGTACCTACACTCATTTCTTTTAATTGAGACTTACGACGTTCTCGTTAACAACATGAACCATTTTGTTAAATAGTTATCGACAAAATTCCCAGTCACCTTCCCTCTGTACCCCTTCGACATCCGGTCTCTCTTGTCGTATAGCTCTTAGACTTTGTTACAATTATCCTTCAACCCCTTTTAGAACGTTTTGATTTATCTATCGCGTGTTACGTCGTCCGACATGTCTTCTTTTACTCACCCCCTCTTGGAACCTTGAAAGACCCCAGGTTATAGGTCGTCATAAAAACAAACGTAGACATTTTTATCACCCAGGGAATTGACCTTGTAGACTTTAACCCCTTACTCTATAGTATCGCAATAAGACCTCTTTTAGTTAGTTAAATCTACTACCTATTACTAATCTTTTGCTTGGTCCTATACTCCGTTCTCTTTAAACGGTCAAAAGTAATTTAACATTTGTAGTTCTATAAACTCGTCAACAATTGACTCATTGTTAGACCACACCGAGTGTAGGACTGTCAACATTTTATGCCACCGCTGGAAAGACATATTCCTTCCGATTAAATAGGTGTATACATCAGTTAAAAAAACTTTTTGACAATCCATTCTTTTGGGTAAGATAATTAGGAAAAAGAACTCGTTAATGTGGTCTACCTCTTATTCCCCATACTTTATCGTATTTGCTTTATCCAACTCTACGTACATTCATTCAGTTTTTCGGCAGTAAATCAGCGACGAGTTGTTTAACTTCAAGGACATTTCGGTTACCCCAATTCCAGGCCCCCGATAGGTCTCGACATAGAGGAAGATTTCATCTTTTGGTTACAGCATTAACTATTTATCCTTAGGGTTCATGCTCCGTATCGGTTAATTATAGAGGGTTATTGAAAACTTTTAGTAAATTCCAAAATTCTACCAGAGAAGATTAAACGTTGAAAACCCCGGAATAAGATACAACAAGGTTATAACAGGGATTTATACTTTATCCTTTCAGGAAAACTTAAAAAAGGCCCCGATAAACGTTTAACATATCAGAATTTCGGAGGACATGAAAATTTTTATTAAGTAGTGCAAGTCGTTATAATCCTCGACGATTATCCTCTAGTAGGTATATTACTATATCTTATATTAACCCCATATGAACTACCTCCCTAACATTTCTCGCTCGATGCTTAAGAACCGTATTCCATCCTGATAAATAGTAAGGAACACCATTCTGATAGGTAACTATTACGAATTGTCCGACTCGTACTAATTCTTGTCCTTGACATTTTCGTTTAAATAGAGATAGAACGTTAACATCCCCTTACCATTTTTTTTTTTTGTTTTGTTTTTTTTGTCTTTTTTTGTTTGTCAGAAATTCTAGATCGTGGTAATGCCCGGTTAAGACTCCTTATTCTCGACCTCTCCCCTCAGGGTTAACATTACGAGGGTATCCAAGTTATGTAAACAATTGAAGAGCATTTAGTCAATTGTAAGAGGTAAAAGGTCTAAAGAAAAAATATTGTTTTTGTCCTCTTAAGGTCCCCCTCCATCTCCCGAGATATACTGGTTCAACCTCAACAAGAACATGATTAACAAGATTACGGAGCTCGAAGTAAACACCATTACCGGTGACGAGTTGGGTAAAACCTCATAATCAATTGGTAAAATTACCCTCACGAACTCCTTAAACTCGTCACCGATGATCAAAAGGCTACCTTACCAATGTCTTCGGGGGTTTCCTCTCTCTTCTAGAGAAGGGGTATATAATTATCCATATAAATGTTATATTTTCCATTGTTTGCGACTAGAAGGTAATACCTTAACCGTAACGTTCCCTACCCATGAGAAGGTCTGTAGACGTTACCTCGGGTTAGGGCAGTCGTAATTTCCCGAAAAAAGAAAAAGGGTTAGAACCCCGGTAACAACTCTTCTTTACTGACTTTGTAGGCGGGGACACAGATGATCAGGGAGTTTCAACAAAGGAACATATTAGTTTCTCTCTTGTCCCGCTCTTAGAGACTATTCGTAAAGGGTTTTATATACAACGGGTCATGAAGGTTTAGGAGGACAAGCAAGTAATCCTTCTCGGTTTTTCCCCACTATTCCATCCTCTTCATAAACTCGTTATACAAGGGGTCGATTGTTACTTTCGCACCATCTTCATCTCTGGTATTAATTTTAAAGGGGTTGTATCAGTCTCAGATAATGGGGTCCTTAATACCAATTTGGAGAGTTTCGACACGACGATGCCGGATTATAGTTCGGTTTTCACGGGGATCCGTCACCAGGTTTATGTAAACAAAAATTAAATATTTACGGAGGAGGACCACTGTTTTCTTGTAATAGTCGATCACCGTTTAGTCGTCGTCGTGAGGGACTTCATCGTCTGGTATTCAGGCTTTAGTAGTGGACTCCAGGAAAATTACCCCGTAGCTGAGCATTGCCAACGACCCTCCCTTGTCCCAACCCCGTCCACCCTACCGTCCTCCCGTTCCTCCTCTTCAGGGGCCATAACAAGGACCCGGGGTTCCTGAATCCGGGCGTCCTATCAAAGGGCCATAGCCCAACGGGTAAAACAGACAAAATCTAGACGTAAGTAATCAGGTTACTTTGGGGAGGGCGTGTCTACCGTTTCAGATCCTCCTCAGAATAAGAAGGGTCGTTCTCTAGACAGAAATCTTTAACGTGGAACTAGTCGAAAATTAAAGACTGTGAGAGAAAAGTATACTGGTCCAAAAGGTGTTACCTTCGTCAATGGAGGGAAAACACCAGAGTATCGAAATCGGTTCCGACATCGTTTTTGTAATCGGACTACGAGTTAAGGAGGATGAGGGCTCGTCCGAGACTATATAAGTCGATATCTACGTGGGACAGGGAAATTACCAGGGTCATATGCGAACGTAAGTCCTAAACGTAAAAGTTTACGATTTCAAACATTATTATAGAGACTTTAGAGTAGGGAGGGATGTCGGGCAAGGTGTCAATGGGAGTTAGAACGATCTTTTAGTCATATACCGAGTAACCCCGGAACGTAACAAAATTGTTTCCTCCCGACCCACACCGGTCATCCATGGTGTGCCGTGGTACGAACATTTTTCTGGACCACCTGAACAACATTCGGGACTAGTCTCATGACTCGGACAAGAGAATTTCGGACTGTTCCCGGGAGAGGGTACTCGAACAGGAGCTCTCCTGGTCCCCCTAAGACAGGGAGTAATTAGGCGCGGACGAAAGATCGAAGAAGAAGGGTGGTCGATACTTCAACGTTGGTAACTCTTGGGAGGTTCTGTCGAACCCGTTATCTAAGGGTTAGATTGCCTTACTAATTAAACGGAAAAGGGTTACTAAGGTCGTATCGGTTTTGTTTCCCTCTGACTCCTGGCATGACGTGATGACGTCGAAATTCTAGAAATTTTATAAATATAAGGTTTCCTCACATAACTTGTAAATAGTGTAACAGTAAAACGACAGAGACCTACCCTTTATTAACACCTCCTAACTATTTGGGTGGTCCCCCTCGTCCGTTCAGTAGTAGTACTCCGTATCTGTTTCCTTTCCTCTTGGTTGTTACAAGGGACGGGTGTAGCCCGGCTAATTGGCGTCACCCCTTTTCTCTTCGTGTTCCTTCTCGTCTCCCACATCTAAAAAAGAGGAGGGATGCCCTAAAGGTGGTGAGGACCTTATCTACCCAGTAAAGAGATTAGAGAAACGGGAGGAGACTGCTTTGGCTTCTTCGGAGGCTTAGACTAAGACTTGATAGTCTACAAAGTGGTAAATGCCCTCCTCCGAGTAAACATAGGAACGGAACTCCGCTACGTCTTCGGGGTGGTTGCAGACTGTGTAGGAGTATTTAATAAAGAGGGGAGGAACTTCGCAATCTAAATCAAAGTAATAGTCATCTCTCGTTCCAGTTTCGGACACAATATCGTGATGTGTTTCAGGTATTGAAGTTTCCCTAGTGTAATGGGAAGACTACAACGAAAGAGTTAAGGAAAACTTAATAAAAGGTAAGGAAATTCAAATTGACATTGAATCAAACTATAACTTTGGTTACTGTTATAACGAGGTGGTTCGCTTTGTCGAGTGAGTCAGCTGCTCAACTCCGAAATTGCGGATACCTCACCTCTTCAGGAAACTGACTGAGGTACATAACACAGGCATTACTACTACTCCTTAAGGGGTACTAAAAGGGTTTTCAAGGGGACGATACCTAAATTTTAGGGGGGCCCAATGAGTGGGAAAACCAAAGTGAACTCAGGGTGCAACCCGCGGTCTACAACGCTCACTTTACTGTGTTTCTGTTTTGTGTACTCTGTGTGTTCTCTGTCTGTTATGTGTGAGGCCGGCCTCCTTGTCTTGACGCGTTTGTTAAACGCCAAATAATAATATTTCGGGGGATCCGTCTTAAGGTGTGACGTACTTATTAGGACAAGTCATGTCACGTCCACGTATGTACAATAGCATGTCGTTCCCCTCACTTTAGGGACAGATGACGTCTCAGACAGGTTTCGGGAGAAAAGGAAGAACAGTGTTCTTCCCTTACGAGGGAACAAACGTTCCCTGGTAATTTGAGTTCCGACACAGGTCTGAGAAACCGTCTTGCGGAGCAAACGTTCGTACAAGTCGGGTTCGTCTCTCTGGGCAAACGTCCGTGTAGAGACGATGGGATAATTGGGAAGTCCTTATAAAGAATCGTTTCTCTGTTTCTCGGGAGTGTCCGACTCGATCCGTATAGCGAAACCCTTATAAAAAGGGACTAGGTCTGAATTGCACATGAAGAAGTAAGACAAATACCCACACACAGGATATCGTGGACCGATTGGGGTAACGATATAGACAAGGACCTCCTCTCCATTTCCCCAGGAAGTCGACGTCGTGTTCTTCCCCACACGTCTGGTAGAAGAATACGGTCGCCAAAGAACACAGGGACGACTGGTACTCCCTGTCTGTGAGTTGACAACTTCGACCAGAAGGAGACAGAGAAGAGATGTACTCCTTTCGTCACAAGACAAATCGTGGATACACTCCGTACAGAAAGAGACGAGGGGATTTGGACGTTTGGTACCTTAACAACGACGATCCGTTGTCTGTAGTGAACAAGTTGTAAACGAGAGTGGAGAGGACAATGTGTACTATGAATGTAGATGAGTCATTTTACTCCGTTCTCTTTCTTCGTTTTCCGTATGTCTAACCTTGTCTTCTTTGCTTTGAAGGGGATAAGAGTTTGTTGAACTAAAAGATGTATCTTTAATTTTTTCTTTTTGAATTTTCTTTATTCGAGGTTCTTGAATATTTATGAATCAATACGACGTTCTATTTCCCAGTTATCTGTTTTACTTAGTATACAGGTATACTTGTAGTGTGATTGAACTTTGGTCTTTTTAAGCTTATTATGGTAAATTTATTAAAGTTTTATTACTTTGCATCCATATTTAGATTGTTTTATGACACGACACAGACATACGACTTTAGATGTTTTGTGATTACCTTTTTATTTTCTTTATATCAATTTACCACTTTACACAGTCCATATACCTAATCTACTAATTCATATAAATTCTACAGTCAGTAAGGTTTCAAGCCTCTTCCGTTACCGTTGGGTGAGGTCATGAGAACGGACCTTTTAGGGTACCTGTCTCCTCGGACCATCTGACGTCAGGTACCCCAGAGATTCTCAGTCTGTGCTGACTCGTTGAAGTCAAAGTTAAAAGTGAAAAGTGAAAGTACGTAACCTCTCCCTTTACCGTTGAGTGAGGTCACAAGAACGGACCTCTTAGGGTCCCTGCCCCCTCGGACCACCCGACGGCAGATACCCCAGAGTGTCTCAGCCTGTGCTGACTTCGCTGAATCGTCGTCGTCATCGCAAAGTTTCAACTTACTGTGTGAAATGTGTTAAGGTAAGTCTTATAGTCGTCTTAAAAGTCACATATATATGTGTTCAACTAAAATTTAAACATATCTTTGAATCCTTGATCGGATGGATTTTATTAAAAATTTTCTTCTTCTTTAAACCACCCAAGTGTGTTGAAGTGAAATTTTACCCTTTGAAGCCACTAGTTCCGTCATACCACGATCACTCCCCTGTCCGTAGTACGTTGTCTTATCTTTCGGGTCTTTATCTAAGTGAGTTTATACTGGTTAACTGAAAAGCGTTTCAATGTTTGTGTTAAATTACCTCTTTTCTATCATAAAAGTTGTTTATTACAACCTTGTTAACCTGTGGGTGGACATCTGTGACTCTCTTGAGGTTGGGGTTGGAGTGTGACATATGTTTTTCAATGACTTTTAAATGGAATGCAAATTTACATTTTGTACCTTGATATTTCGAAGATCTCTTTTGTCCTCTTTATACCCTCTTTTCAGAAGTACTGGACGTCGAGTCACTTGTCAAGGATCTGTACTGTAGTTCACACTAGGTAATTTATGTTTTATCTATTCGACTTTAAGTATTTTTAATTTTTGAAAACGAGACACTTACCATGTCAAGTCTCTCATTTTTCCGTTCTGTTTTCGACCCTTTTATATATAAACTCTTTTTGTATAGGTTGTCTCCTGTAGATAGGTTTTACGTATCCTTGAAAGTTTTGAGTTATTATTCTTTTTGATTTGTCAGGTTAGAATTTTATATTCGTTGACTAAAAAAAAAAAAAACCGACACGACCCACAAGCAACGACACACACCCGAAAGAGATCAACGACGTGCACCCGAGATGAAAGATCGACACCACGTCCCCGAAGGGTAGTGCCCCCGAAGAGACCCACACCTCTCGGACACGAGGTGTCCGAGATCCGGGAGCCCGAGCCCTCAACACCACGAGCCCGGATGAACCGGGCGTAGCATACTCTAGAAGGGTCTGGTCCCTAACTTGATCGTAGGGGACGTGACGATCCACCTAAGAATTGGTGGCCTGGCGGTCTGGTGGTCTCTTCGGGACGTACGTTGTCTAAACTTGTCTGTAAAGTGGGTTCAGATTAAAGAGACACTGCAAAAAAGTCTACAGTCACGTATATATATAAATTTTCACTGTCCAATAGTGAAAACGTTGCTAGCAATGGACCACGACGCCAACAGAATTCTAAACTAAAGGTGCCACCTGTAACACTTACCACTTGCATCGAAAAGTAGATTCTCACGATTGTTTAAAAAATTTTATCGGTAATATGTAAATTTCCCCTCTAACACAAAACCCCCAATTCCAACCCAACCTCAACCCTAATACCAATCCATACCCACTTTGAGTATCACTCACTCCCTTCTCTTTTGAGACTCGTCGCCCATAAATGTCTCTTATGACCTTTACCAGGTGTAAATGGGACAATGAGATCCTCGTCGTGGACCTGGGATACAAATAAAGACTGTCCACCTTATTACTCGTAAAAGTAAAATAAGAAACAGGAAAAGACACAAGTTTAAAAGTTAATTTTTGTACACGAAGAAAATATTGTCCTTTTTGTTCACGATCGTTTCTTCTACTACGCCCGTACGAGTCAGCACACGCTGAGAAACGCTGGGGTACCTGACATCGGGTGGTCCGAGGAGACAGGTTCCCCTAAAGGGAACACTCTTATGACTTCACCTAACAGTAAAGGAGGAGGTCCCTTAGAAGGGTTGAGTCCTTAGCTTGGACGTGGAGGACGTAACCGTCCACCAGAAATGGTAGCTCGGTGGACCCTTCGGGAATGAGTCAGCACAGGGTGAGAAACCCTGGGGTACCTGACATCGGATACTTCGAGGAGGTAGGTACCTTAAAAGGTCCGTTCTCATGACCTCACCCAACGGTAAAGGAAGAGGTCCCCGAGAAGGTTTGGGTCCCTAACTTGGGCCCAGAGGGCGTAACGCTCGTATACGCAAATGGCAGGCTCGGTGGTCCCTTCGAATTGTTTCCTCTATGACTGCAAATTAAAGTAGTTGAAAGTCTCGTCCACCTGACGTGTAGACACCGGTGTCCCCGGACTAAAAGACACTTACCACGACGGGACGGTAGATCACCGGTACACCGTACCCTCCAAAGGTTGGTCGTAAAGTTATTTGTCCTTCAGACAGAAACTTCTTCCGTTTTTTATATGGTATAAAATCCATTTTGAAACTAAACCAACTCAAAAAATTTTTACTCATTTTTACTAACTACACCTTTTACTTCTCCTTACATCTGTCCGGTAACACTCGTTTCTGTGTCTCCCCTACTTGGTGTCCCTCCCCGACCGTCCCAAACAAGTACAGAACCGTCCCCGGTACGGGGCCCCGGGTCCACGTAGGGATGCTCGTTCTCCACGACCCTCTACTTCGGCTCCCCGTCCGTCCCGGGTCCAGCTCCCACCTGAACCCGTAGTTGAAGTCGTAAAGTCGTCCCGTCGGACCTCTGGGTAGAGCTAGTGGTGTGAGTGAGGACTGGAGTAGGGACGGAGGGACTGAACCGACGGGAGGCCAACCGACTTAGTGCTAAGACTTAGATGAAAACATTGGTTACTGTTCACACTCAACTTACTATCCTTCCTCTTACGACAATGGTGTGGGTTTCGACGACACCTACCGACCCTAAGTCCCATCTTATCTTCCCCGTCCTGTTGTAGTCCCGTTCTAAGTACCTCGTATTACTACCACTTCTCTAGACCCGGTCTGCTCGTTACCCCACCTATCACGTCTTTACGTATTCGCTCACGGTTTTACATTGGTATACAGGACCGAGGGAAGACGGACGGGGAGTTATGGGTGAGAGGCACTTAAAGGTAAGCCGGGACCTCGGTCTACCGGACTGGATATGCTTGACGAAGTTCCCAAAGGAAACGGAAGACTAAAGTCCTCACCCTTCCCCTCCACTTGTCGACCCGGGCCCGTAACTCCACTTCCCGCACCATCTCCCTGGATACGACCTATGCTCCCCTTTCCGGTTCCCCTTTCAGACCCGATCACTCCAGGACCCTCGTGGAAGTGACCATACACCCCTTCCCCTCGTCTCGGTGGGCTAACGTCTTACACCCGTTGCCGACTCGGCGCCTACCGCCTCCCGACTCGAAACGTGGTCCGTGACCGTACCGCGTCCGTGTGCACCCGACCGGTCTAACACAACGAGTGACACTTGCGCCGCCCCTCGGAAGTTGACGCCGAGTTTAAGGACTTCCGGAGTCCCAGAGTTTGCAGTTATCATTGACTCTCCCATTTCCACGACCCGAACCCAAACAACTGAGAGGATGTTGTCATAGTACTACGTAGCACTCTCTAAAGACTACGTTAGACTGGTAAAAGATCTAATAGGTCTTTCAAATAGACCTCCAAACCCCCCTATGTCATTTAGGATTTACACAAGACTAAAGACTATTTAGAAACTCCGTTACTACCTTTTAGAACGTTAAATAATTTTCGTGGAAACTTTACATACTTTCACAGTCAACGAGTCAGCACAGGTTGAGAAACGCTGGGGTACCTGACATCGGACCGTCTGAGGAGACAGGTACCTTAAGAGGTCCGTTCTTATGACCTCACCCAACGGTGAAGGAGGAGGTCCCCTAGAAGGGGTAGGTCCCTAGTTCGGACCCAGAGGGTGTAACGTCCGTCTAAGAAATGGTGACTCGACGGTCCCTTCGGTACTTGATAATAATTAAATCGAAATTTATTCCGAATGTACCCGAAGGTCCACCATGATCACCATTTCTTGGGTGGACGGTTACGTCCTCTGTGTTCTCTGCACCCAAGCTAGGGACCCAGTCCTTCTAGGGGTCCTAATACCGTTGGGTGAGGTCATAAGAACGGACTCTTTAGGGTACCTGTCTCCTCGGACCGTCCGAGGTACCCCAGCGTTTCTTAACTTGTACTGATTTCACTGAATCGTACGTGCGTGTTTAGAAGGTGTTCTAAACATTTGCATGGACGATATGGTTTACGTGAAGTCACACAAACCAACGTAGGTGTGTCTGTCTTCAATAGGTTTTGTACCTTTAATGAAGTAGTAATCTGAACCTGTAGTATTACTGCCAATTTTTTTACTTTAAGATTGACACAAAAGGAAAAGTAACGATTCAAAAAGAATTCCTTTTCTTGAAAGTCTTCCATTCGTTCTTTTTGTGGAATCACGGTCCTTTACTCTTGTATAAGTCGTTTTACTTGTGGAACTATATTTACTATGGGTTTGTAGAAAAGACCGAAAGTAATCTGGATAATACTCTAGACTGACCGTCGATAAAGGTGTTAATTAACTAGGACCTTTTAAACCGTTCGGAATGAGAAGAGGTCAAGTTCTTGACCTGTCGACGGGTGAAACATTCATAGTTATATTATCATAGATAATTCACAAAATTTTCGAAACCCTTTTCGTAGACAGCTTATTTTATTTGTCAATACATTGAATAATATCATCAACTAAAGTTTATAAATATACATTTATAACTACGGACAAGATTCTTTATAAAATACTTTAAGTGTTTCGTACAGTCATGCACTCACGGTATTAGATTGACGCACAGGACCGACGGAAGACGAACGGGGTGTCATAGGTGAGAGGTACCAAAAGGTAGGTCGGGACCTCGGTCCACTGGACTGATATACTTGACGAAGTTCTCAAAGGAAACGGAAGACTGAAGTCCTACCTACACCAGTTACCGTCACCCTTCTAGGTGTCCATCCTTCTCTCCCCTTCATCCATGAATGAGAGAGTCGAAGGAAGGACGACGTGTCCCTACGAGACTTGGATTGGTCTCCGGTGTCGAGGACGGTCCAGTGGGGAGGTATGCCGGAGGTGGGGTCCCAGTGTACTGGCAATCAGAAACACGAATCTCCATGATTGACCAGGAACTCCAACACTTGGGATCCCTTTGAGTTGTAGTAAACAATGGAAGATATTAGAGACTGACGTGTAACACCTGTCGGGAAAAATAATTAAGAGGAGATTAATAGGTTAAACTGAAAAGGAAGACTAAGAACGGTCCGATAAAAGGGACTGTAAAAGGAAAGAATATCAGTTAAACGAATAGTGGAATTACGAATTTCTTGAGAAATATAAGTTTCAAGTCTCTTCCGTTACCGTTGGGTGAGGTCATGAGAACGGACCTTTTAGGGTACCTGTCTCCTCGGACCATCCGACGTCAGGTACCCCAGTGCTGACTCTCTGAAGTGAAAGTGAAAAGTGAAAGTACGTAACCTCTTCCTTTACCGTTGGGTAAGGACACAAGAACGGACCTCTTAGGGTCCCTGCCACCTCGGACCATCCGACGGCAGATACCCCAGCAGCACCCGGACCCTAAGTCAGGAACTAACCCCTTGATTCTAGGACGTTCGGTACTACCCGTCGGTATCTATCCATTTATTTATGGTTTCCCTTCAGTTTCCTTACATCAAATCATCCTTTACATTTTTGTATTAGACGAAGCCCACATTATTGAGGAATTTTCCAGTCTGATAGGACGCACTAGTCACTCCGCAGAGTCTTGTGTCGGGTGGACAATGTCACCCGGAAGGGAGAAGACTTTCCTTCTGGGTAGTCGTCTTTCGATACTTGGACAGGGGTTTGAATGACCTGGGTAACCAGCGATCAGTGACCTTATTTATAAAGGGTTCGACGGATCTTTACGTCTCAAGATAACGAATTTCTTTAGACACTAGAAATAAGATGTCACTTCTGAAAGTAATTAAGATTAAATCCCTGTAGACCTCCAATTCGCACTGTGAATTGACGTTCTCTTTCTGTCTCTCTTCATGTTTTGCATGTTCATTTCAGAAAAGACAGTCTCAGTTAACCCATACTTTTCGAACCTTAAGTATTGATTAAATTTTAATAAGTACCCCACTATACAGTACTCTCTTAATTTACTACTACCTTCAGATATCCAAGTCTTTGTGTTTTGTACCCTCGTCTACTGGGGACCGAGGACCCCTCATCGTCTCGTAGTACCCTTTCTCCTGGTTAAGACTCCAGTCCCAGGGTAAAACGGTAGATAACTGAACCCGTTCAATGAATTAATATTTGAAGACAAAGGAGTAGACATTTCACTTCTAGTATTATATTCATAAGTATGTAAATAATGTTTCCAATTTATCCTATTGTATACATTTTACGGACTTGATCTTATTCATGGGGTATTTACAATTGACTACAATAACAACAATAATAAAAGGGGACTTCTGATCTCAAGTGTAATGAACACGAGTATAAAGAACGTTCCTTGTCAGGTCGTTAAATAATATAGAACGAGAAAGGTAGAAAAAAAGGAGAACCTATATACACCAGTATTGAGACTTCTTCTGTCCAAAAACAAAAGAAAATATGGAGGGACAGGGGTAACAGAGTATTTACAACGATCTACAAGGAAACTCTTTAATGGAGACAGGATGAGACTCTGAGACATTCCATTCCGATAGGACCGAAGGTTGAGGTCCGACAGATCACTTAGTCCGGTAAAGTTTATCTGACTAACTGAGTCCTCACTCATCTATTGGGTTCAGTCCGACTACTCTAAGTCAGGACCCCAAAAACGATCTAGAGATTCCTTTCGCTCTTGACGATTGGGTCATCCCATATTTAGACCTCTATGGTCACCAGTAGTATCCCTTGTCCGGCGGACTCTTACCTTGGTTGTGTCTCCTTGTGCATTAACTCTCTACCTCACCAAAGGATTTCCATACTCATGGACCCAAGTCGACATTGATTTGTGTGTGTGTGTGTGTGTGTGTGTGTGTGTGAAATGTTAAAATATTCGGTTTATTTTAGAAAAAGAACGGATGCAGTCAAACCTAACTCAAAGACAGTAACGTCGACTTTCTCAGGACGGTTCAGGGTCTCTCTTTAGTCTTCATCTATCATACTAGGTAAACGAGTAAAGACATAAAATGGGGGTGTAAAGGAGGAAGAGAACATAAGTCATGAAAATTCGACAGAAGAAGAAGTAAAAAAAGTACCCTTTATTAGACTATTACAAACGGGAACTACGACGTCCCACTTAAAGACAATAATACAATAAAAAACATCTCAACTATAAGATTCGACATGTAAATCGGGATGTTACTTTCCGAAACTAGGACGATATCCTAAAATCGAGATTTATTCCACACAGGGTTAGTTTTCTCTAAATTCTTTGCATAGTTGGTTTGTTGTTAAACATTTAGAACAAACTTAAGATGAAATTTTTTGGTTGTCAAAAATTTTTATTTGTGAAAAATTTTTCAAAGATAGAAATCCTCTATTTGTACCTTTACAAAAATCCACTTTTCTATGTAAACTCTATACAAAGTTTTATAAGACCCTCCGTTCTCCACCCTCCTCTACTTCATATCGACTTTGTTATAAACGATATTTAATTATCACCAGTTTTGGGTTACTACCGAACTCGTACCCCAAGTAACATGAGAGGATTAACATATACAAGTGTAAAAAGTTATTATTTTCTGAACATCTCTTATTATTCATCTTTACCGGTTCCGTCGACAAGTGACGGGGGTCTTAGAGACAAGAGGAAGAGTGAATGTTTTTCTTGGGGAAATAACAACTCCTACGTTACATTGACAGGTCTAAAAAAAAAATTTAAAGTTACTAAAATAAAAAAAGATCCGAGGGAACATCTACACTCACTGGCTACCTTTCGTCTATCTTGAGTAATCCACACCAAAGGTCCTTATGAGAAATTTCCACGACAAAGTCGATCAAGAAAGAGTTTCTTGACTCTCTCCATGACTGTCAATAAAACGTAGTGTCCTTTTGAAGTGTGGTCTTACGTACTACGGTAGCCCTACCCACCTTTTCTATCTGTCTTGAACCCAGGCACTACTGACACATCGACGGTGTGGTCGGGACCCGTTGAAAAGGAGAAAAACAGTCTCTTAATTTGAAAAAAAATTTTAAACGTAAACGGGAATGTCTCAAACAGTTGAGGTGCTTTCTTCCCTCCTAGACAGTCAGAATATCGAGTGATTGAACCGACGAAAAACCTTCATGGACCACACGAAAATTTTTACAATTCCAAACCTGGGGTGAATGTCACAGACTTAAGTAACTAAATCCCATGTCGAACCCGCGACCTTAAACATTTTCGACGGGACCACTAAGATTACCCGCCGGTTAAACCACTAGGTCACAACTTCGAGCGCTAAACTAGGGGGCTCGCGACCTGAGACCGACCCCCATGCCAGACGATGCACACAACCATCTGAAGTCGCGGCCTCGGTTAGGCCGGGGCGGAAAAGGGGGTCTAGCCGGGGCGGGGGTCGGGCCCGGGGCGGGGCCGGGGCGGGTCGACACCGGGGCCTATTTGCGCCTTTCGCACTAGGGAGGCTCGTCGGAAGCCCTCACGCCGACACGCGGACGCGCCGCAGCTCGCGGCCTTACGCCGACACGCGAACGCGCCGTGGCTCATGGTCGCCCGTCAAACTCAAAGCGAGGACCTCGGTCCAGAGTTCTGGGATGCGAAGGCTGGCTCTAACCCACCCCTCCCGCGCCAAGAGCCGCGGAGCGCTGGGGTGACTCACCCGGGAAACGAGGGCCTGGGCGTGCTCCAATCTCAGACCACAACTTCTAGGGGGGAAGCCTTCGCCCGTAACAAATCCGCCCCGCCCCCCGGCCCCGCCGCGCCCGGCCCTACTCCTCGCCCGGAATCGGCGCAATCGGCCTCACCTCCGAAATAAATCTGGAAGAGTGGATGGGAGCCCGAAGGGACGACCGAGTCTCCCATTTCGCAGACGGGCGTTACGCCCTCTGTGCCCAAGTTTGGGACCCAGCCGAGGGGACCTCCTCCTGTACCGTCGGGGCGAGGTCATAAGGACGGACCTCTTAGGGTACCTGCCTTCTCGGACCACCCGATATATATATCAGGTACCCCAGTGACTCTCAGCCTGTGCTGACTCGCTGAAGTGAAAGAAAAAAGTGAAAGAAAGTGGAGGGAACTTCACTTGCTTGTTATGGACTAAAGAAAGGAAGGGGAGGAAGGCAGAGGAACACCCAAAACGACACGAGTCAGCACCGGCTGAGAAACGCTGGGGTATCTTCTCGGTCCGAAGAGACAGGCACCCTAAAAGGGCCGTTCTTATGACCTCCTCCAACGGTAAAGGAGGAGGACCCAGGCGGAGGAATGGCTGGGGTCATCATTTCGGGGTCAGGGGTGTCGTATCCTCTTTACGAAGGGACCTGGGCAAAGAAACTTGAAGGACACAAAAAGGAAGTTTAAGAGCCCATAAATTCAAAAGTCTCTTTTATGACTACAGAAAGACATATTTATCGTATAAACAGGCGGACTTAGAGACTCCTTTACTGTGTCAGAACAGAAGACATGGAACGAAACCCTACGTGACTGATATCTTTCTGACACCAAAAAGGTCACCGGTACATACCTACACTTTCCACCTGACACTTCTTTGGACTCGCGGCTTTTTAACTGCGAAAACTTGACACCACAACCTCTTGTGAGAACTCTCAGGCAACCTGACTTTCCTCTAGGTTAGTCAGGTAAGATTTCCTCTAGTCAGGACCCACAAGAAACCTTCCTGACTACGATTTCGACTTTGAGGTTATGAAACCGGTGGAGTACGCTTCTCAACTGAGTAACCTTCTCTAAGACTACGACCCTCCCTAACCCCCGTCCTCCTCTTCCCCTGCTGTCTCCTACTCTACCGACCTACCGTAGTGGCTGACCTACCTGCACTCAGACCCACTTGAGGCCCTAAAGCATTACCTGTCCCTCCGGACCCTACGAAGCTAAGCACCCCAGCATCTCTGAGCCTGTGCTGACTCGCTGACTTGACTGATATCTTTCGAGATTCTGCCCAGTAATGACCTGTAACCACCACCACCAAGTCAGTGATTCAGCACAGAGAAACGCTGGGGTACCTGACGTCGTGACGGTCCCAAGGGACAGGAAGTGGTGGAGGGTCTCGAACGAGTTTGAGTACAGGTACCTCAGTCACTACGGTAGGTTGGTAGAACAGGAGACAGCAGGGGAAGAGGACGGAAGTTAGAAAGGGTAGTTGTCCCAGAAAAGGTCACTCAGCGAGAAACGTAGTCCACCGGTTTTATAACCTTGAAGTCGTAGTTAGGGAGGTTACTTATAAGTCCTAACTAAAGGAAATCCTAATTGACCAAACTAGAGGAACCAATCTTTGACTTAAAACATCTTAACTTTCTATAATGAGTACTCAAAAACATGAAACAAAAGGTCCTCTACACTGAATGACCTATAAATAGTAAGAATTCAAAACTTTCACTTGTCTTTAAACAAAAAAAAAAAAACATTTACACAAATATATATAAAAAAAGAAGTCTCCAAATTTCCTACCGGAGTCTAGACCTTGTCAATACGAGAGTATAATTACTTTTCTAACCGTTATAATTTTTTTGAGACAGTAACTCTTTAACACCATTCATTTTGTCTAAGGTGACTGAAACATGCAACTTTTATGTAAAACTAATAACAGGGTGAAACTATAGAATACGCACCTATTCACTTACATAGAATCTTTCAATTAAAAGTCAAAACTTATCACTAAAAATTTCGTTAGACGATAGACATCAAACTTATAACGTCTCCTATGATTTCACATTTAGTGTAACTTGTTACTTGATCGATTATTAATGTAAATAAATAAATAGAAAAAGACTCTGTGTGTTCCGACTCGTCATTCTAAAATTCCAATACAACTCAAGGACTAAGATCTCGATTCGTCTCTATGATTTTCTATTCCTTTTTTGGTCTTTACCTATTGTGGGTATCGCTATCTTCATAGGGTATTAAGTATAACGTCTGACGAAACTATTCCTTCCAATAGTTATATATAGTTATAATAGTTATATATAGTGATCCTTTGTCGATTAACTTTTACTTTATTTAATAAATTTGTAGGTCTTTGAACCTCCAACACTGGTAGAAGGTTTGATCAAATTTCACGTCTCTTTCCCCTAGGACCTTTTTATTAGTAAATGTTTTTACTACACGAGAGGTCGGAATAGATCCTCTTGATTTCTAAACTATCCGTCTTAAGGTAGACGTCCCCTCTAGGACAACTTGAAAATAACATAAAACTTACCTATGAAAAATTTTTTAAGTTTTTACTTTAATATGTACAGGAAGACTCTGAACGTATAAGAGGGAGGGAACAGCTCTTGGTGATTATTTCTCTGAGTAGGTCAAATGTCAACCACCGATACATAAGACATCTTTCAATTTCGACTTCGTTGACACCCAAGAAGACATCGGGGGTCAGAGTATACTCCTTTGGCTCCGAGATCTTCAGTGCACTGAACGGGTTCAAGAGGACGAATAGTCACCAGTCAACCCTGATGTCGAAAACACAGGACTAAGGGTCATATCATGAACAGATAAAGATACGGTAAAAATAACTTATTAGATTTTTCCTGTAAATTTATAAATTATTCATCAGAAATCTAAAAGAAAGACTCTCGTACTAATGAGAACCTATGTATATTGAATCTCTAATATTTTGATAGGTTGAAACTTAAGTTTACCGGGGTGACTTCGTACTCCGGACCGTCTTCGTCAGACTGGACAATCCAATGATGTGTGGCCCATTGACAGCAAACATGCACCCCTCTTATTAAACAGACAAGCCAAGGCGTCGGATAAGTCCTTTCGGGTCATTATACAAACGGTGCAACCGACGACATTAAATGATCTAACGATGATAGTTTTCATCACTTAAATGAATCACGTGAATAAAATGATGTCTAGTCGTTTGTTCCGGGATTTTAAATCCACTGACCCAATAAACTCTATGGTCATAGAGGCTGATTAGGGGGACTCTAATCAGAGTCGTCTCTGTAGTCATGAGAGCAAATAAACAAGTAAAGAAAGTCGACAATGCCAGTTTACGAAATAATCTAACAACTAAACATTGTCGAACGGAAATCACTCACGGAATGATCCAACGTTCGTCTCACGGGTGTGGAGAAGATACATGAAAGAACGAAGAGTAATTAAGAGACTCCCGTTCACGACCACAGAGACTGACGTCCGGATCTTTGAGATCGGTAAAGTGAGACGTAGACATTAGAGGTCACACCAGTGTAAAACAAAAGTGAATCCCTATAAAGTACTAAACCAACAATCTTCTCTTCTACCTTTTATAAACCAATACTCCTACCAAAAGGGAAAACACGAAAACTCCACAGAAATTTTTCTTTTTAAAAAAAAAAGTGAAGAAAATAAAGATTCCTCCTTCAAAGAGACCAAAAGGGTAGGAACATAGATACTTCGACCCCTCTCCCTGGGCCGCCACCCCGACCCTTGAACTCTCGTCCGATGAGAGGGGACGGAGGGGGTCTGTGAACGTCCGGTCAGGTTTTACATTCGAATAGAAAGACCGGTCACTAATCTTAAAAAATCCAAATGCGTAAGTGTCCTATATAGGGTACTTCTCTCAGGACCGGAGGAAGCCCTAAGAGTGAAGGTCGTAGGACACGAAACTTCCGGGTTTCGGCCCTGAGAATAGGGGTAATTTTGATTTATATCATCCAACGACTCCAACTGTTGGAGGAGAGAGGACGTAAAGAGACGTGGAACTCAGGGTGAAAACGTACGGGGGGTAGGGGGAGGAATCCCGATGACGTCGTAGTCGAGTATGTAAGATAGACCAGACACTAAGAAAGAAGTTCAACTTTGAGTACCTCTAAATGGAAAAAAGAGAATTCTCGAGTTGATACGTACGTTTTCCCACAAATAAAATAGATCGTAAAGATTCACGAAATAATATATCACCTTCTTAAAAGGTTTTTGTTTTCTAAGTCCCCTATGAATCATAAATGGAGGAGGAAGGAAAAAAAGTATAATGAATCATTGCTCAAGAATTCTAAGAAGTACCTCTGTTCAGGATCCCCGACTTTGTAACAAGAAAGGAGTCACAGGGAAATACCATTCCGAGACAAAGTCCTCAAGGGAACCGATGTACATCCAAAATACCAAAAGACATACAAAATAAAAGGTAAAGTAGAAACAAATAATTATCCCTTTCTTGGATGGAACTTCTGGTAAAATTTATTTTATCCTCTACTCTAGTAACATCATTTACTTGAAGATTTATTTAACCTTAACCTTTAAGTCATAGTTCTTGTTTGGTTGTAAAGGGAGTTCCATTACCAAAAAGATCACTACTTTGTTTTATTTTTTCCGTCAATTATATTTGTGGATTAGTGGTCCCTTAAGTATTCCTAAGAAATATAAATATTACAACAATCGAAACTAATAATTGTCATTTCTCACGATAAACGTAAAACAAAAGGGTCACATTTCCTGAGGTCTCAAGGTCTCCATAAAGAAAGAGGTACGACCATCGGTTAAATAAATGATTCTTCCCTTATAAAGGATTTATTAAGAACCCTCCAAATTAAATTTATTTACCAGAGGACCCTCATACCACACCCTCCTCACGGACGGGACCCAACTCCTCTGTACCCAAGGGTGGGCCCGAGGGGGTCGCACAAGACGGTGGGATTCTTTGAGAACCTCAGAGTCACGGGAATTAACTTTTCATTACCCAGTATGACTTCATAAAGAACCCAGGGAAGATAACACGTAAAGAAAGACAAACATGTCTAACATCACATTTCTAAGAGTCCAATTTTTTTTGTGAACTCGGAGTAACTGTGTGTGTAAAACAAGATTTATTCGGAAATGGATTATTTTTACGAAGACTATCCTACCCTTTTCTTAGACATGGTATTAATGGAGAACGAGAATCTCGGTGACTATACAAGTCGACCTAACTAGCTCCACCGAAGATATCAGGAAAAGTTCGCAATATTAGGAGACAGACATTTCTAAAAAGTCCCCTAAAAGACATCCTGACCTGTACTAATACGGATAGGACGACAACCAACTTTACTCTAGTCATAGAGACTTGTACTAGGTCCAAAAATTTTCTTTCTACAGTATGTTTAAGTTTTGTTTGGTTATTACCAATGTAAAGATGGAACGGGTTATTCTGGGTCCCAATCCACACTCAAATCTCTGCCAGGTTGAGTCCTAATTTCGGACAAACCTTAAAAATAAATGTACTACTGACTTTTAGTCTACTGTCCCTAGGTTTCCATGTCTCATAAAAAAGAATAACTTAAAGGTACTCAAGTATTGGAGTCTAAGAACCCTTTCAATTTATTTCTGTTGTGTTTTACTTCCGTCAATACTAGTTCATCTTTAAAAGTAATTCGATCTTATATGTTTTGGAAGGATTCGTTATAGAGCAGGAACGTAAGGTCCTCACACAAGAGTAAACCACGGCCCCTTACGAACGATTCAGTCGTTTTCGTGAAAATGGTCTTACTGTTTGTATTTAGAAAGTATATGAAAAATCAACGAAGGGTTCCAACTTCATAAAATCTTTCTGTATGTACAGTTAGGACGGACAACATTACAATAAGATCGTTAACAAGAGACTTGTTTAGGTCATCTCTTTTACATAGTGATAGGGTTCAGTCGAGATCTTTGGTTTCCCGAGGAAAATTTATCACGTCTCAAGTCACGAAAAATTGGGGAAGGTGAGTCGTAGTAACATCAACTTGAGTCAGAAAGGACGAGAAAAATTGTACAATTTTGTGTGTATCCGTCCTGTCTACGAATAAACACTCGAAAAAAGAAAAAAATTTCCTTGAGAAACTTAGAGAACTTCTTCTAACATTTCTACACCTCGTAGAGTTTCTTTTGTAGGGAGGGGTAAACGGAGTTCATTGTCAATGGGTCTTGAACATTCACACAAATATTAATAAAAATAAGAGACCTGAATATTTTGATAATTTTGTTCGTAAAATCTAGAAAAACGAAAAGTTATATGAACGTCAAAACAATCACTAATAGGTCAAAACAAAACAAAACAAACGTGAATGTGCTCTTTATTAGAAAGGGAGTAGAAATGGTCAAAAGAATAGGGTGACAGAGATCCCTTTTACACCACGGAGAAGGGGTTCCTAGTCAGGGAGTCTCGTCTCAAACAATTGTAACCGAGACAACTGTAAACTCCAGTCTATCAAGAAAAAACATTTTTATCGTATAAATCGTCGTAGGGACGGGAGAAGGTTACCTCATAGTCATCGAGAGGACATATGGGGGGGGTTGGGAGGTGGGTCCAGCACTGTTACTTTTTACGGAAGTCTGTAACACCCCCACCTTTTAGAGTCGACTGGGAACTCTTTGTGACGGAATCCCATTTTTATTTGAATTACTCGGAGGATAGAATTTTTATCGAGTTCCTTGTTTCCGAATCGAGATGAAAATGGGACCTTGAGGACAGGACGGACAGACAAGCGACGACCATCTACAAGAACGGACGGGAAAGAGGACTTCGGGGATTTTCTCCGGTAGGACGTAGAAACTGATCCGACGGGGGGACAAGAGACGGGAGGAAATTCAATGTTCACAGAGGATTCTGTGACAATGAATTGTGGCAATAATTACGAGAGTCTACAGGTTGAGGTCAGAACTGTACTGGGGACAAAGTCGACAAACTTGACGAACGACCCTCAGAGTGTTTACTCGACAAGAGAGGAGGTCCAAATTCATACACTCTGATTTAACCGATAGAGGAACAGTGGATGGGTAGTGGACCTACCCTTGTCCCGCAGAGGTCGGAGAGAGAGGCAGAACATCGGGGAACCGGAGATGCCCCACAACAGACGGAGACGGGAGGGAGAGTAACAGACGGAGGTACTCTAGAAAGTAGAAAGCAGAAATACTAAACCCTCAAGGAACACAAAAGAAAGGTCATAAAGAGGTGACGGTAGAGAGGTCAGGAGACGGTGGTTTTAACATAAAGAAAAAAATTAAAATAACTTCATATCAGCTAAATGTTTTAACATAAAGATTTTCCCCGAGGGGAACATATGGTGCTGATTGAATTGGTAAAATTGAAAACTTTACCTAGTATATATGTCTTTTCATTAACTTCATAACAATCACGTTTAATTTCCTCTTATTATTTGTAGTCACTTAGATGGTCAGGCTAATTCTTTATCCTGTGACGGTCATGGATGTTGTGAAGAAGACAACGTCAAAGAGGAAGATAGTTTCTCCATTAGTGGGACCGTAAACACTATTAGTGTCAAAACACATACACAAAGGTGGTTGTTATATGACGAATTTAAACTTTTGATTTTCCTTTCGTGCTTAGAACGACACATCCTTTTCTCGGTACAACGACGACTATCAACTTCCAGAGGTCCTTTATTCGAGTTGTCTCAGGGACCGCACGGTCCCATGGAACCTTAAAGGGAGGTTCTTCTCTTTTAATCCCTCAAGGAACCGTCAGGTCACCAATCCTGAACCACGAAAGTGACAGTACCTGGTCTAAGTTAGGGACCAGCCCCTTGATTCTGGGGTGTTCGACTCGTCATACCGGGTTTTACCTTTTTTTTTTTCCTTCTCTTCTAATCGCCCGTCCCAGCACTCACTTACCTCCTTGTTTTCTGTGGAACCTCATGGACGGTCCAGACAACCCGACCTGTGACCGGTGGGTCGTTCTTACACCGGGTTCCTCATCCCCCCTAAAAGAAGATTTGAGTGACACCGGATCCAAGTCGAAAGTCCCGGTCCAGTGTCGTCTTGGAAACATATCCGTCTTTTCCAATAAAAATCGACTACGCGTGTCGTCCCGGACTCTTGTCCGTTCATGTCCATTCTTGGTTGGTCCGAGTCGCACCTCAGAGTCCTATCCAAAGTACATTCCTACTACGATGTTCGTGACCCGTAGAAGTGGAAGTGTCGGACAGTGTGTCAGCAGAGGAGTAGCGTGACGGAGGCAGTCCGGACTAGCGACAGACACAGACCATGAGTCGACAGTAGAACCCTAGAGTGGAGGGACAGACACCCTAAGGGAAACATATGAGGACCCAACCTAATAAAGAAAGGACATAGGGAAAAAGACAAACCTCTTCAGTTCGGTTGGACTGAACGACGACCGTGCCCCCAAAGAAGGAAGGGACCGTCAATTTGTCGGGTCTTTGATATCGGACAAGGACCTGAGACGGTCACGTCTTCCTCGACATAGTCCGAAGAGTGGGTGTGGTTTTTTACCTCGTCCTGACCGGGATCCCATGGGTGCAAGTAAAGACCGTCGACTTTACTCAGACGTCGTCCACCCTGACTACGATCGTTGGTCACCCCATTTAATCTTCATATTCTACTAACTACAAAGGTGTAGGTCTTTATCCCCTTAGTCTTTCTATTCAACAAATCTCCAATTTAAGTCGAAGTGTGTATGACTGAATCTCCTCGGTCACTCTATTGTCTACTTCTACAATCCGTACACATAATAAACGTGGTACAAAACGCACGTATTTACTGCACTAATACAATGACTTCTAAACCCTTGAATTAAAAAGTCACAAGAGGGGTGATAAGTTTTTTTTTTTTGGAAAAAAAACAGACGTGGTACCCCGTACACCCTTGGATCAAGGGACTCGTCCTAACTTGGGCACGGGGGAAGTAAACTTCGAAAACCTCAGAATTGGTGACCAAGTGACCCCTTTAGGGAAGTGATAACTCTAGAAGTTTCGTAATCGTCATCCCTATCTTTTGCTTTTACAACGGATATTTTAATATTGTTCTACCTTTTTAATATTCTAGTACACGAATTATGACCAGTAAAAGGCAACGCTTCGGAGGATGATACGGTGTCTTAAGACTGTTAACATACAGAGATAAGACATCACAATTGTCTAGTCTAGAACTGGGACTTCTTGGTCAGTTTCAACTCCTTGGACGTGGGTGTTTCTTCGGAGAGTTTCTTGTTTCTTCATAATTTCTTTACGGTAAATATTGAAGACTACTCAAATTACCGTAAGGACGCATTCATAGACTCTATTTAAAATTGTAAGTCGAGAAATCATTAGTCGTATATATTAACAGTATTTGGAACTTATATAATAAACATTGTACGACATAAGGTCATAACTAGAAAAGATTTTATCAAAATGTAATACGACGTCCTTAGAAAACACCTTCTACGAATTTTAAAACAAAAAATAAATCAACATTTTAGATCTGTATCTAGATCTCTACCTAGTCAAACAAGACCTCAGGAGAGTCCCAGTAAAATACTATGTCTATAAAATAGGTCAATGTAAAATCTTCATCGGAGTCAAAACGACGTTAAAATTCCTTTCCCTCATACAACATATCTAAACCTTTAATCGTGTCTCTCTCGAGACAAACTAAAGGCAAACAGGTAATTGAACACGGTGTGTGAACAAACTCAGACGAGATAAGACCCGAGACCCAGTGACTCTTCTTCTTATGTCCCCACTTACCCTGTTCTACGAAGGGGGGTTATTCCTGAGGTAACGAGAAGTATCTTCTGTAATTACCCCTTAGTTAATACCTTTAGGGATAATATTAAGGTCCCGAATTGAAGTGTAGAACCGAAATATAACAACGTAAAGAAAAATAAAAGAAAAGGTTTATTACGGACAACACTCTGACTATTGAGTAGACGTCAAGGTGGTGAGTCTGTTCTATCTCATAAAGGAAGACATCAAATTAAAGGTATTGTTCAACAAAGACTAACAATAATGTTGTCACATCAATAAGATACTTATATTAAATGATAAAAATAACTCGTAAAAAGGTAATAATTGACAGTAGCTTTTGAACCTACAATTATCAACATATTATAAAATACCACACTGATGAGATATTCGATAAATTCGTACTGAAATAGTTTATAAACCCAACTGACACAACAATGCTTCTTACCATGTCACTTTAAAGAAAATGTGTCCAGATAAAACATTAAGGAAATAATAATAATAAAGGAACTCTATCTCAGGATCCTCCTCTGAAGGACCCCGTTTCTCGTATCAATAAAATGAACGGACTCTCAACAGGTAAGTCTAAAAAAAAAAAATCCAAATGTCTTTTTAACTCGTCTGACTTGTCACAAGAGTATTGACTTTTGTCAAAGGGAATAATGACTGTAGAACGTAATCACGCCATTTAATCAATGATAACGATTTGGTCAGATCTATGATAATTGATCTATAATTGATTTCAGACATCAAACGTCATCCCAAGTAAGAAACACAACACATCAGACACCTAAAACAGTCTACACCCTACAGTGCAGGGGTGGCAATATAGTATGTCTTATCAAAGTGACGGGATTTTTATGGGACACGAGGAGGTAAAGTAGAGAGGGGACTCTGGGACCGTCGGTGAGTAGAAAAATAACAGAGATACCAAAAGGGAAAAGGTCTTACAGTATGTCAACTTTAATATGTGACAACGGAAAAACCTGACCGAAGAAAGTGAATCATTACGTGTAAATTCTAAAGAGATCACAGAAAAACACTGAACTATCGAGTAAAGAAAAATAGCGACTGAGACTACGACCCTCCCCAACCCCCGTCCTCCTCTTCCCCTGCTGTCTCCTACTCTACCGACCTACCGTAGTGGCTGAGTTACCTGCACTCACACTCACTTGAGACCCTCAACCACTACCTGTCCCTTCGGACCGTACGACGTTAAGTACCCCAGCGTTTCTCAGCCTGTGCTGACTCGCTGACTTGACTTGACTTATAAGGTAACACATCTACATCATCAAACAAATAGGCAAGTAGACACCTTGTTGTAAAACCAATGTAGGTCAAACCCCGCCAATACTGATTTCGACGACATTTGCAAATGGACGTCCAAAAACACACCTGTACAAAAGTCGAGTGAACCCATTCTGGATCCTCACACTACCGACCTAGTATACCATTTTGACAAATCGAAACACTCTTTGACACTACGACAGAAGGGATTCATCGACATGGTAAAACGTAAGGGTCGTCTTCTCAAGACAACGAGGTATAGGAACGGACGTAAATCAAAGCAGGCAACAAAAGATAAAATCGACAAGATCAGTCATATTACATGGAGTGACAGAATTAAAAGTCAAAGGACTATTGTACTACAACTCGTAGATAAGTATATGTATCAACGGGGAACTTTTTATATACCGTCAAAGTGTTTAGACTCTGAACCTTACTCCGACTGTAAAATCAAAAAAACAAACAAAACCGGCGAGTCAGTAACGGAAACAACTGTCGAAATACACTAATTTTAACAAACTACGATAAACCAAAAGATTTAACAACAACAACGGTTCTTGTTTACCGACACTCCTTGCCACGTCATCTTTCCAGAAATCTTTTACGAAAGAACCCCTGAAGGGACGACCAAGTCACCAATTCTTAGGTGGAACGCCATGTCCCCTACACCCAAGTTAGGGACTAGCCCCTCGACGCTAGACTGTATGGAGTCTCGTCGATTCGGGTGCACGGTGTTGATGACTTGGGTGCACGGTGTCGATGTTTCAGACGTACGGTGTCGTTTCTAGGGTGCACTGCGTTACTTCCGGGCGGACCACGTTGATTATCGACCACATCGGCTCATTTATGTATCTATTTTCTTTTACGAAGGAACATCCCTCCTATAACTTTATCAGTACCATCTCATAAGTAAAAATTTGATTCTCTAATAAATTGCTTACTCTCTTCAATTTTCCAATCCTATTCTTCTTACACAAGGTTTGTACCCCGAAACCAAGTAAATAGAAATTTTTCAACTATGACTCCCACGTCAAATTTCACCTTTTGTGACCGTGAACAAAACTCCTTTAATCTCCTATCAAGTGTACCAAATTTCGTCCCCAGGGTTAGAGGCCCTAGATTACGGACTACTAGACTCCATCTCGACTACATTATTATTATGTCACGTGTTACTTACATAGTGTGAACTTAGTGGGGGTTTAGTAGGAGGGGATGGGACGGACTGGACCAGACACTTTTTTAACAGAAGGTACTTTGACCAGGGACCAGGGACCACGGTTTTTCTAACCCCTGACGATCAAATTTCCTTACAGAAACACAACTCGACACCGTAGTTGACAAACACCTTTAACACCAATTTTTTTACTCACCTCTTTTACTTAAATCTTTTCTCTTATTACTTTTATTTACCAAAACCAGTTATACTTATAAAAAGAAATTTGTAAATATGTAATAAAATATAATTCTTTGAAAGATAATCTTTTGACGGGGAAAATTGTCTCCCCTTCCAGTCTCAAATTATATTACTTAGGTGTTAAATAACTTCCCTTTTCCCTTCGTCTAGTACTTTTAAAACAAAACCCACATATGTCTGGTGAGTTTTAACTTCCAGAGGATAAGAATATAAGATTCTGACACTAACCGTAGTGACTGAGTTACCTGTTCTCAAACTCGTTTGAGGTTCTCTATTACTTCCGGTCCCTTGGGACCGTACGACGTCAGGTACCCCAACATTCTCAGTCTGTCCTGAGTCACTGACTTGTAGTTCTACTGAGACCGCTGACCCTCCTGTCCGTCCTCCCTCTGACTTAACCGTCTTACCCGAAATCTCTCTGTTACGAATTAGGTGGACGGTTACGTTCTCTGTGTCCTCTACGTTCAAGTTGGGGACCCTGCCCTTCTAGGGAACTTCGGCCTAGGGTCATAAGAACGTCCGAAGGGACCACCGAGTCTACCATTTTTTTGTTAGGTGGACGTTACGTCCTCTGGACCCAAGTTAGGGACCCAACCCTTCTACGGGACCTCTTGCCTTACCGATAGGTGAGGTCATAAGAACGGACCTCTTAAGGTACCTCTCTCATAGGACCACCCGACATCAGGCACCCCAGTGTTTCACTGACTCACTGAAAGTGTAAGTGAAAGTCTGTCATGAATTCCGGTAAACTTACGTTTTGCTCACTCCGACAGGTTGGAAGAGGAGACGGTCCGTCGACACGTCGAATCGAAGACCCGGGAGACTAGGGAAACGTCGGGAAGGTGGTGGTTAAGAAGAAGCAGCCGAGGAGTAGAGACAACAGTAAAGGGGAAGGAGGAGGGAAAAAAGAGGGGGGAAATAAAGAGACTCGTCTAGACAAAGACGTCTTTTGACTTCACCATACTCAATATATTAAATAATTACGATTTTATAAAGAAGGCGAACGAATGTTTGTAAAATTTTATAAATTTATTTGACAATATAACCTTAATTAGGTAACCTTAGTCTTAAACTCTAATTTAACAATTAAATTTAACAATTTAACAATGTCATTAAGACATTCCTCATCCCTATCTCTAAAGACGTAGGTCTATATTCATCCCCTCTATTCGTGATTATGTAACATCGGAGATGAATTAAAAAGTCACCAACTCTGTGTAGATCAAATAAACCTTCAACGATATTTTAAAAAAAGGTTTCTCACGATCATCGAACATATTTCATCAACTGACATATTTCAGTGGTATACATTTATAAAAAGAAGTTTCTTTTGTTAAAACATACTACTAGGAAATTTTTTTAATTAGTGAAAGAAAAAAATGTCCATGTACTTTAGGGCGAATTGGATAACAGTGTAATTACTACAATAATTTCTTTAGTTGTTCCGTCAACAATCATTTATATTCTAGGATGTAGTCGGTTTTTTCAGATACTCAAGACACCGGTCTTTAGAGATAGTGTCTAAATAACTGCTTCTTTGCTTCCTTTGGTTTCCATTTTAGACACACACACACACACACACACACACACACATGTGTACAGTCGACAAACCTCACATTGATTTAGTACTCTTTGTTTTCATTAAGGTCTTTTAAGATTGAGATCTCTCCATCAAGAGTTGGTCCCCGTGAAAAGGGTGGTCTCTTATAAGACGGTAGAGACCTCTGTCAAAACTAACAATGCGGACCCCAATCCCCACGAGGACCGCGGACCACTCATCTCTGGTGGTTATCACATGGGATATCACGCGTCCCGTCGAGGCTGTTCTTTCTTAATAGATCAGATCTTATAGATCAGATAGATCAGATCCATTAATAGATCTTAATAGATCAGATTTTGTCATCATCACGGCTCGGAGTCTTTATGACGCAACCTCAGAGAATGCCTTACTACGGGTCACAAAAGTCTTAATCTTATCATTATTGTCGACCACTACGAATCCATTGTGAATGATACACCGTCTCTCACATGATTCCCGGAATCAGGAGTGTCGTAGGAATACTCAACACATGATAATAATGAGGACAAAATGTCTACTCCTCCTGAAGTCAAGGAACGGGGTCCAGTCAGTCAACTCACTATTTCGACGGTACCCAAAGACCCAATGTAAGAGAATTGGTGATGGTATAACGAAGAACTTTTCACTTGACAAGTTTTCTATGGTCGTCTATCGGTCACTATTTTATTCGTTCCGACGTGACGACTTTACGATGTCATTTGTAATACGTTGAAGTCAACTTTCTTATTAATAAAATCGTTCTTATGGGCAAGAGTGAAACTAAGTAACTACTATCAGTTTTAGTAATTACGGTAAGTATCAGTATTGCATTATATAATTTCTGAGTAGAATTTTCAACAGGATTATTTTTAATCGTGATTATAGAAATGAAAGTCCAGTAATAAAACATCACCTTCGACTGTATTTCCTCAAGTGTCGAAACTTTCAGCTGTTCTCCAAAGTGCACTATGACTTATAAAATGCTGTGACGGCCTCCGATAGTCTCCAGGCTCCCTTTCCCGAATGGGCTATACAATATTGCAGGAACACTCGAAAACTTGGTCGACTGTCCCAAATCTCCGACAAGGATATCAAAGGAATGTACATTAAAAAATTATGTATTAAAAAAATCGAAAAAGTAAGGAAAAAACAAAGAAGATTTTTATTTCGTACACATAAATTTTTAGACGATGGAATGTCATTCAGGGATTAGTGGATGGTACACTCGGAGACAACATCCGTATGTCACCTTGATTCTTTACAAGGATAAATCAAAAACACAAGTCACTGTCACGGCGGTCAGGGTCACTCTCCCTACGTCTATCTTCGGTTTCAAGTTCTTCTCTTCTGGTTCCTTCCGGTCCGAGAGACCTTAATTTCCAGTAATCACAGATATAAGGTAGGATATCTGACTACTATGAAGTCCGATATCAGTCTTCAACCTATACTCCCGTCGTGTAACTAGGGACCCAGTCCTTCTAGGGGACCTCTTCCCTTTCCGACGGGTGAGGTCATAGGACCGGACCTCTTGAGGTATCTGACGCAGCAGCTACCCCAGCGTTTCTCAGCCTGTGCTGACTCGCTGAAAGTGAACAAGTGAAAGAAGGTACACCAAAAGACGAAAGGGTATACACCAATTCCCTGTCGAATGGACTTTACGTAAGTCACATTTAGTCAGACATTTGTAGCTGGACATTACTTTAACGTTATTTTCATATAAGTCTACTTTTTCTACTATACTACACGCTCGTCTAACTATCACCAGTGCCTTTTACCCACCAACCTAACATTCTTAAATTACCTCAAAATGAAGGTGTGAACCCCTCTGACAATCACATTAGACACAGAATCACAAGAGATCTCTTTGGCTTAGTTGTCCGACAGACAGACAGATACACTTCCCTTAACCTTCACTGAATCAGTACAGGTTGAGAAACACTGGGGTACCTGATATGTCACGTACCTTAAGAGGTCCGGTCTTATGACCTCACCCGTCGGAAAGGGAAGACGTCCCCCAGAAGAGTTGGGTCTCTAGCTTGGGTCCAGAGAGTGTAACGTCGACCTAAGAAATGGTGTACTCGGTGTTCCCTTCGGGTTCTTATGATCTCACCCATCGGATAGGGAAGAGGTCGTCTAGAAGGGTTGGGGTCTTAGCTTGACCCCAGAGGACGTAACGTCCGTCTAAGAAATGGTTGACTCGCTAGATATAGACAGACGTAGGTAGAGAGAGAGAGAGGTAGATAGATATCACCTCTAAATAGTACTCCTTAACCGAGTACACTAGTACCTCCGACCCCGGGGGGTCTACACGACAGACGATCAATCTCCGGGTCCTTTCGGTCACTACACTAAGTCAGACTCACACTGTCGGACTCTTGGTCCCTTCGGTCCGGTCTCGTCCACTCTACTCTTCGACGTCGAGTCGTCACTCCGTCCTTTTATTTCCTTGTGAAAGAAGGGAGGAAGGAGGAGGAGAACAAGATGAGTCCAGGAAGGACCTACCTACCCTTCTGTGGGTGGGTGTACCCCTCCCGTCAGCAGCAAAGTAACTCAGGTGACTAGGTCACGAGTAGAGTAGAGTTTTGTGTGAGTATCTGTGTGGGTCTTTACTACAAATTATACCCACGGACCACCGGCCAATTAGGAGTGTCAGATACAGACACGGTAGACGAGCCGTCCGACTAGGAACGTCGGCTCTTTTTTCACCGGACCAATTGTGAGTGACACTACTGGGGTCTTATACAATGCCCGTGCCGAATAAATAACAATAAGAAAGAAAGAGGGATTAAATTTACGTCGATACAAATTAAAACAGGTCTACCTGGAAACAACCGTTTCATTACAGAGACGAAAAATTATACGACAGATCCAACCAGTATTTTGAATGGATCAGTTTCGATACCAAAAAGGTCATCAGTGTATACCTACACTCTCAACCTGATATTTCTTTCGACTCGTGGTTTCTTAACTACGAAAACTTGACACCACAACCTCTTCTGAGAACTCTCAGGGAACCTGACGTCCCTCTAGGTTGGTCAGGTAGGATTTCCTTTAGTCAGGACTTATAAGTAACCTTCCTGACTACGACTTCGACTTCGAGGTTATGAAACCGGTGGACTATGTTTCCTGACTGAGTAACCTTTTCTGGGACTACGACCCTTTCTAACTTTCGTCCTCCTCTTCCCCTACTGTTTCCTACTCTACCAACCTACCATAGTGGCTAA
Source organism: Capra ibex (assembly GCA_006410555.1). Lineage (NCBI taxonomy): Eukaryota > Metazoa > Chordata > Mammalia > Artiodactyla > Bovidae > Capra > Capra ibex. The sequence goes on from SJYO01013871.1 coordinate 48,232,896, forward strand.
GCTACCTGTACTCTATTTGAAACCCACAGCCACTACCTGTCCCTTCGGACCGCACGATGTCAGGTACCCCAACGTTTCTCAGCCTGTACTGACTCACTAATCTTGAAGTAAAAGTTCGTTTTACTGTCCGAACAAGATGAATGAATGAAAACTTTTATTGTAAAAGAATTTTAGGTTAAAACTTTCCTGAAACACCAGGACCGGAGAAACGGGAGTCCGGACAAGGAACGGGAAAGAAACGGGGGGCAGAAGACGTCATCGTAGTCATCGAGTGTCGGGTCTTCGTGGGCACGACAGGTCACGGGGGCATCGTATCGGGAGAGATCCAGAAATACGGGACTTGGAGTACAGTGTCGAAAGACGACGTCCAGAGTGTCGGACCTCCCCTTGTTTAAAGTCGACTGACAGAGGTCGACTTAAGACGTCTCGGACTGCGGACCAAATGGTGGGAGATCAGGATGGTCGGATCCATCTTCTTCCCGAGTGTTATCACTGGCTCCTGGAGTGAGTCAGAAGAAACAACTCTATGAGTAAAAAATTTTTGTAAAATAAAACAAAGCCCTATATCGGTTAATTGTCCGAAGGAACAACCAAGGCCACCATTTCTTAGGTAGACGTTACACCCTCTGGGTCCAAACTAGGGACCCAGCCCTTCTAGGAGACCTCTTCCCTTACCGATGAGGACATAAAAACGGACCTCCTAGGGTACCTGTCTCCTAGGACCGTCCGATGTCAGGTACCCCAACGTTTCTCAGCCTATACTGACTCGTTGATTATGTATGTATCAGTCAATGCTTTGTCACAACACTAACAAAGTGTACTTGTCGTTTCCCTGAGTCGGTATGTATATGTCCATAGGTAAGAGGGGGTTTGAGGGGAGGGTAGGTCCGACGGTGTATTGTAACTCGTCTCACGGTACACGATATGTCATCCAGGAATGACCAATAGGTAAAATTTATATCGTCACACATGTACAGGTAGGTTTTGAGGGATTGATAGAGAAGGGGGACCGTTGTTATTCAATTAAGAGACTCAAACACTCAGAGAAAGACAAAACATTCATTCAAGTAAATATAGTAAAGGAAAATCTAAGGTGTATATTTCGCACAGTATACTATAAAGAGGAAGAGATTGGTGAGTCATACTGTTAGAGATCCCGGTAAGTCAACGACTTTCACTGTAATAAAGTAAGAAAAAATTACCGACTCACTATAAGGTAACACGTCAAACATCGTACAGAAGAAATGGTAAGTAGGTAGGTACCTGGAAATCCAACAAACGTACAGAAGTGATAACATTTGTCACGTTATTACTTGTAATCCCACGCACTTAGGAAAGTCTGGTCCAAAAAGAGACCTATACACAGGTCCTCACCCCAACGTCGTAGTATACCATCGAGATAAAAATTCAAAAAAAATTCCTCGGAGGCATGACAAGAGGTCCGAAGGGTCCCCCGTGATCACCATTTCTTGGGTGGACGGTTACGTCCTCTATAATGTCTGCGTCCAAGTTAGGGACCCAGTCCTTCTAGGGAACCTCTTCCCTTAACGTTGGGTGAGGTCATAAGAACGGACCTCTTAGGGTACCTGTCTCCTCGGACCGGCCGATGTCATGTACCCCAACGTTTCTCAACCTGTATTGACTTCGTTGAATCGTGCATATATGTATGACAAGAGGTATCACCAACATGGTTAAATGTAAGGGTGGTTGTGATATTCACCCAAGGGAAGAGAGGTGTAGAAGACGTCATAAATAACAAACACCTAAAAACTATTACCGGTAAGACCGACCACATTCCACTATTACAAAACTAAACGTAATCGGTACAACTTGTAGAAAAGTACACGGAGAACCGATAGACATACAGAAGAGACCTTTTTACAGATAAATCCAGAAGACGGGTAAACAACTAACCCAACAAACAAAACTACGATAATTCCCAGTACTCGACAAACATTTAAAACACTAAATGTTTAAAAATACACTACTTTAGAAAATTAGACAAGGAAATATCCAAGACACACGACCTTTTCACCCAATAAACATTTAACTTTGTAAAAAGGGTCCATTGTGCCCGATCGATTTTCACCAGTACGATCTAGTGGTGGAGTCAGAATAAAATGGAGAGGATTCCTGGGGACAGGGGAAAGTGGAGAGGACTCTTATGAGATAGGGGAAAATGTAAAGAACTGACACACCCACAGGGGAGTTTAACCGGAGTAGGTCAAACTTACAGACCTACACTTAGAACACAGATAGGATGAAAGATCAATGTTTCCCCTTTTCATTGAAATTTACTTCTCTAGACCGACATGAGGAACACCGTCCAACATAAAAGACCTTACCTACCTACTACCCTCTTAAGGTATGAGGTGGGGTACGCGAGAAAGTCACACTACAGTTGTGAGAAGGTCGTCCTCCGTCCTCGAAACAAGGAAGAGAAACTTAGACCTCTATATAAACATTGACGAAGTCGGTCATTTTAACTCTCCTTACGGTGACGGACTAAAGGTTCGATCGATAATTTCTCTTATACTTAAGGTAGACCAGAGAAGGAACCCTACGAACGGAAACCTTGGGACAGTGGTATAACGTTCTTTCGGGTCCGATGTACCTCTCCAGTGTAATTGACGGTGACTGATGGTCAGTACACTCGTTTAATAAGGTCGGGGGTCGGAACTTCACAAGAACGACTTCAGGGTCTGTAGGTCCTTACCTCTGTTCGACGGGGATGACACGAGACTTAAGTCTGGACGTCTTTAGTACTTTTTATTTACTAATATCATCAAATTTATATAATGTAAAAACGTATTAAATAGTATGTTACTCTCTCTTACTTTTATGATGAGTTGGAAACGTAGTGGTTATTACCCTGTAGGACTGTAATAGACGGAGGATTACTCTGTGCTATACTTTATCTGTCGTGACGGACACTTTATTACAGTTTTTCTAAGTTGAGCTTAGACTACGTCTGAAACCAAGATAGTAAAAACATCCTTCGTGTTCCCTATCTCTTTGTTCAATTTTCAGTAGTACTTCTTTATTAGTCTGTTTAGGTCTATGTTCATTAGACCAGAGAATTTTTGTTCAGTTATTGTCTTTTTTTATTTCCCTAGGTCAAGGTCTAATTTTCTCGGATACTAATATCAGTTGTATTTGGTACTTGGAACGAAGGAAAACTTCTTTTTCTATGTCCCTGTCATACCTTTGAATCCAACATATAACCTACAACACTTTCTTGATCATAGACAAAAGAATCCAGACTATTATCAGAACACCAATACATCCTCTTATAGGGATAAAAGACGTCCATACAGACTCTATAAAACCCTATTTTGTTATACAAATATTTACCGGTTAGTTATATTAACCTATGTAGGTATGTATCTCATATGTGCCGTTTCACAATTATTAACAAGTTAGACTATTTTATCGTAAGGTAATATTGTAAGAAAGATTAGAATACACAGTTGTAAAAAAAGGATTATTTGAAATCTTATGAACACTTTGTTTGTCACTAATCTATAAATGTAAAGTACTTTTGTGTCTATTCTTGAACACCCGACCCTTCCTTCCCAACAATCGTTAGGAACACTTTAAGTCCAAGGACATAGGTACGAAGGATCGTGACGAGTGACTCGGATCTGACCCACAAACTCAAATTACGTAATCTACTTTAAAGAACTCAATACGACGTACATTTATAGTACTAATGTGTACTTCGTTACACAACCCGTAGATAATTATTGAAGACGTACCTCTTTACTACGTGTCACATATTTCGAACTATAGACCTTTTATACAGTGAAAATTACTTGGTACAAAAGTGTCTTAGAATCCATCCAGTAGATGAGGTGCTCACTTGCACCTGTCTACAAGTAAAGTTTACGTACAAATTGAATTACTCCTCGGGTGAACGGACGGAAAAAATGTTGACATCACGTTAAAGTTTGATTATAAAATTTAGATTCTAATTACGTGGTTGAGGGTTTCGAGTCGATTAATTTTAAGGGAAACAGGATTACCCAGTTATACTGTTTCGCCCGTTAAGATTACTGTTTTCAAAAGAACCATCTCACTCACAGTCGATACGGAGTTGACGTATGATTTTTAATGTTGAGATTAGGATTGACACTGAGTCTTTAGTTTAATAAAGAACCCCTATGAGAGGTTGAATTTTTTAGGTCATCGTCCCACGTAGTCATTCTTTTGAATTTCGTGAGGCCCCGAAGGGACCACCAGGTCACCTATTCTTAGGCGGACGGTTACGTCCTCTCTGTCCAAGCTAGGGACCAGGTCTTTCGAGGATGTACGGTGTCCCATTGACTCGGGTACGTGACGTTGATGACTTCCGATGCACGGGACCTCGGGCCATCGACGTTATTCTCTTCGGTCACGTGTCGTCACTTCGGGGTCGTGTCGGTTTTATTTTATGAAAAAAAAATTTCCCTTCTTTTGAATTCGAAGTCTTTGTACCAAGATCAGGGTGGAGACGTCAAATGAGAGAACCAAGATGGAAGTTTTTAAACTGGGGAAGAGTGTTCGATGGTGGGACCAAGGTCTTCAGAGAGAACCTAATTGAGTTTCGAAGGACTGACCTAAGACGCAATTAAGAACGGGACGATGACAGACAAGAGGTGTACTTGAGACCCTCAACCACTACCTGTCCCTCCGGACCGCACGACGGCAGGTGTCCCAGCGTTTCTCAACCCTGTGTGACTCGCTGACTTGACTTGTCGGATAAACGGTGTACTTGGTTTCACTACGCAAGTGAGGCGACGAGTCTTGGGAGGTTATCGAGGCGTAAAGAATGTCTCGTTTCCGACTTAAGAGTACTTCCGGACGCTCCGAGAAGCACCAGGGAGGCGAGTCACCATGGCAGAGGATGAGGTCGGTGACACCGGCGGTGCGAGAAGGACCTGCCCGGGTCACACTCAGAGGGGTCTCGCGACGTGACCGACCACGGAGACGCTTTCAAGGAGTAGGAAGTGGGTGCACTGGGATGGGGAGGGGAGGAAATATAGATTAGTTCACAGTAAACGAGGAAGTCCGGAAGAGTCTGGTGGAAAGTAATATAAATGTCGAGGGCGACATTGTGAAGGGAAACGACGAAAAAAAAGGAAGAATCGTGTATGCAGACAGACTACCAAATATATGAAATGGACAAATAAACAGAGAGAGAAGGGTGATCTTATATTTGATGATTCTGGCCTTCCAAAAAAACAGGGAGAGTAAGGACCGAGTCTCCCATTTCTCAGACGGACGCTACATCTGGACTCAAGCTAGGGACCCAACCCTTCTAGGGGACCTCTTCTTTTACCGTTGGGTGAGGTCATAAGAACGGACCTTTTAGAGTACCTGCCTCCTCGGGACGCCCGATGTCAGGTATCCCACCGTTTCTCAGACTCGCTGAAGTGAATAAAGAGACGTCACAGGGGTGAAATTGTTCCGAAAGGTCGTCTCCCGCGATTTGTTTGTAAATGACTCGTATGTCATTGCCTGTCAAACACCGCCACCCGTTCACTGAAGTAGAGAGGTCCAGAACCAAAAGACATATATAACTCTACCAACTTATTTTGAAAGAGAGACCTGGAAGATCAAAATTATAAGATACTAAAATTATAAGGGTCAATGAAGACCCTTTATATGATTACAACTCTAATTTCCTATAAGAGAGACGTCCTAATATTTTTAACAAAAAGTTGGGTGAGGTCAGAAGAACGGATCTCTTAGGGGCACTTGTCTCCTCGGACCGTCCGATGTCAGCTACCCCATCGATTCTCAGACTGTGCCGACGCGTAGATTCGTGTGCGTGTAAAATGACATTAATGTACCTCGAGAGTAACAACCCCGGTCACACTCCTTTCGTCCCCTCTGAGGTAGAACTTCGGACAATAGGTAGAATTTCTGAACTGCACTCGACCCGGATTTGGGAAGGGGTCTCACTCCTTCGGCAACGACCACTTTTGGTCCAGAGGACCTCTTAAGGGAGGGTTACCTACTGTTGCCTCTAACATAAACTCCAGTGCGACGGCGACAATCTAATTGGTACCTCTATAGTGGGGAACTGTATATTAGTAACAAGGGGTGGAAATTGGAATCAACAAACGAGAGGATCGTGGATGAACAACATTTTGAGTTTGTATATGTTGTTTCTCCAACGATGGTACATTGGTCAGTACACCCCCGCCCCCCATATTTTGACCCGGAGAGTCTTTGTAGTCCCAGGAACAACCCTTGACTAAAGGGAACGTGGGCGACCACATTATTTGACATGAGGTGACAGAACTCACAGAAGACTCCACACAAAACGCTGAGACCTAAGGTGTTGTAGTTGAAAATTGGTTTCTTAGACATTTCATAATTCGAAGTTCTTTATGACTTTAAGATTAATGATCAATTTATTATTTTTCTTCGAAAGTAACTGATTTCGTAATCAGTGAGTCAGCACAGACTGAGAAACGTTGGGGTACCTGACATATCGGACGGTCCGAAGAGACAGGTACCCTAAGAGATCCGTTCTTATGACCTACCTATCGGTAAGGGAAGAGGTCCCCTAGAAGGGTTAGGTCCCTGACTTGGACCCAGAGAAGATGACGTCCGTCTAAGAAATGGTACACTCGGTAGTCCCTTCTGGGGGTGACTGATTCCTTACCTGTGAAGACTTTTGTTTTGTTTTGTTGTTTAGTGCACAAAATACCCCAGTGTTTCTCGGTTTGTGTTGGCTATCTGATTGCGACACGTGACAACGGATTCCTGTGAATGTTTTTTCACAAAAAAGAAAAAAGTCGGTTGTAGAAATCGAAAGATTAGAACGAATAATTTTTATGAAAATCCTAAGGTATTAAATATTTACAATATGCATTAGTATTTACTTTGATGACACCATGTAACTTATCTGGATGCACAATATCTTACGTCAAAACAAAGTACTATAATTTCCTAAAGAAAATACTTTGTAAGGTGGAGGATTATTGGTAACAGTAACAACGTATTTATGTAGATGATTATGTTCACCGTATTTCCCTACCAATGAGTTCTATAACTCCTGAGAAGGACCTATATAAGGGTTGTCACAATGAGTTTGACCACGGTTCTCATATATATACGTACTAAGTCAAGTCAAGTCAAGTCAGCGAGTCAGCACAGGCTGAGAAACGTTGGGGTACTTAGCGTCGTGCGGTCCGGAGGGACAGGTAGTGGTAGAGGGCCTCAAGTGAGTCTGAGTGCAGGTAGCTCAGGTACTACGGTAGGTCGGTAGAGTAGGAGTCAGCAGGGGAAGAGGAGGACGGGGGTTAGGGAGGGTCGTAGTCAGAAAAGGTCACTCAGTTGAGAAGAGTACTCCACCGGTTACATGACCTCGAAGTCGAAATCGTAGTAAGGAAGGTTTCTTTAGGGTCCCGACTAGAGGAAGTCTTACCTAACCAACCTACAGGAACGTCAGGTTCCCTGAGAGTTCTCAGAAGAGGTTGTGGTATCAAGTTTTCGTAGTTAAGATGCCGTGAGTCGGAAGAAGTGTCAGGTTGAGAGTGTAGGTATGTACTGGTGACCTTTTTGGTATCGGAACTGATCTGCCTGGAATCAGCCGTTTCATTCCAGAGACGAAAACTTATACGACAGATCAAACCAGTATTGAAAAGAAGGTTCCTCATTCGCAGAAAATTAAAGTACCGACGTCAGTGGTAGACGTCACTAAAACCTCAGGGGGGTTTTATTTTAGACTGTGACAAAGGTGACAAAGGGGTAGATAAAGGGTACTTCACTACCCTGACCTACGGTACTA